>PVJH01002747.1:0-159696 GCA_004026705.1 Nesogale talazaci | reverse complement strand
TCTTCACAATTCAGAGTAACTCTGCCGGATGGACAGCGTACTTCCTCCGAAGTTCCTGTGCAAGACATCAGCATGCCAAGGAAATATCTAGCTACCAATGAGAACGAAGAAGCAAGTTATTCTCACCTCGAGAAAATTCAGAGGACAAAAACCTGAAATTGCTCTGCAAAGCAAAAAAGCAAATTATTAAAAAAAAAAAAAAGGATAATGTCTTAGCGCCACCTGCTGGAAAAAAAACATCATCAGCCAAATAGGCTATTTCCTAAATAGATGGTTTTTAATCAGGCTTCGGGGAGGCTGCAACAAACACAGATCTCAGAGGGGTCATAGTACCATGCATCTGTTCCAAGGTCCTGGCCATGTCCTGAGTGGAGCGGCTGAGTCGCTGCAGTGCCTGGAACAGAGAGTCCTGGTTGGGCTGCAGGATGGCATTCATTGCTTGAACAATTGCCTGCAGTGGAGATGCATAGCATCAGTGCATCAGTTCACAAAGAGGGAGAGCACGTGTGAGAGAACTGTGGGGATCCGCGGAAGGACAATGATCTCTGGACTGTTCGTTGGAGTGCCTGGGATCTCTCCTGATTGGCACATCTGTGGGGACTAAAAACCACAGCACATCCTCTCTGAGCCCTTCCTAGAGAAATGCCAACAACTGAGTTGTCAATATATTACATGGATGATGACTTTTTCCACTCTGTGGGGCCTAAATTCTTCTTGGTCTTAATTCTTACTTCTATGTTTGCTTCTTTTACCACAGCACTCTCACTCCTAAATTCTATTTTATTGACATATTGAGGGTCTAGCTAACACCTTCTTCTCCAGGAAGACAATCTCACAAACTCTCCCCCTCATCTGAACCACATTCAGAAAGCAGAAGTTTCATTTGGTATCTTTCACTGGATAAAGACTTACGTGACCCTTGTAGTTTCACTTTTGAAAGCGAAAGAGAATGGGCCATCTTCATGAGAACCCAGTAAGAACTCAAAATCAGCTGGGTGGTGTCATGCAAGGCTAAATTAATTCTCTTACGGCACGGCATGCAATCTCTAGCTTATTAGTACGCCTTCCACTCGCTGTCTTTTGCATTACACATGTCTGAATCCTGAAAGAATTAATTTGCAACCGGCAGGTCTAGATTTTCTTGGTGATGTATTCCAGTTCTGAATACTTTCCTTTTCCTCTGAGCAGAGCAGTTTGCACTGCTTGGAATATCCTTCTCTTCTCCCCTCTCTTCTCCTCCTTGCTTTTCCTTAAACTTCCTTCCCTTCCCCCCAACCTCTGCCTCTCCCTCCCTTCTTTCTCTCTCAGTAGATAATTTCTATACAATAGTCAGGCTTTATTTTAGCTTCATTTCCTCTGGAAAATTTGCACTGACCCTCTAAATCTGGACCAGGCTTTAGGTTTACCTTTGCAAAACAGGTCATTCTGGTTATACACTGGTTGCCATCCAGACAATCACAAGTTCGAAATTACCAGCCACTCGGATGGGAAAAAACAAGGCTTTCTACTCATGTACAGAGTTGCCGTCTCAAAAATCCACAGGGTCAGTGCTAACCTGTTCTGGTTGCCATTTCATTGCAGTGAATTTTGTGAAAACAGTGGCTTCTTCTTACTCTTTTTATATTTAAGTTGCCATATATGAAAAGTCCTCTCCTTCCTCTGCCTCTTAAACGTCTGTGGGGCTTAAAACAGTGTCTGTTTTGTTCATCCTGAAATCCTCATGGCCCAGACAATGCCTGATTTCTTAATGGACAAATGATCAATTCTAAGTTTTACTGAAATTAAGGAGAGGGAAAGAGACATTGTAGTGCCTGGAATTTTTTTTTTCAGAGATAAAATAAGATCTATGTCTGTCAAAACTGAGAGATCTATTGACTGGGTGGAAGATCACCAATTCTTTCCTCATTAAAAAAAAATTGTGTCATGTAATGGAAGCTACCTTAATCCCAGGGGCAGCTGCTTTTTCCACCAAAACAGTCACTAGGACAAAACCATGCAAGCTCTCTCCTCCAGGCAATGAAACGATGGTGTCCAGGTTCCTCGGGAAAGACATGATGACCCGGTTAGAGGCTTGAAGTCTGTACAGTGAATTCTCCCCACCCACATATTCCTACCCACTTGGTCAATAGTAAGATAAAACTTGCAAACAACTTTCCGTTTCCATTTAGCAACCAACCTTGGAGAATGAATAGGCACTTTCATCAAGGAGAAAAGAGCTTCAATCAATGAAAGTTCAAATTCACCTGCTCTACGAAATCGCAAAGGTCATAAAGGCCCCGTTGTTCTCTGACCAAGATGCTTCCCAAAGGGGATTATGGCTACAACATGGTCTGGGAGGGAACTCAGATCTTTGCCACCTGTACAGCATATTCTTCTAGGGCCCACTGGATGGTCCACCAAGATTGTCTTGCCAAAGCGTGTGACAGACAGTGTGTGTAATCCAGGCAATAGGGAATCCAGAGAATAGGGAATTCTCTTTTATAGATGAGCAATCACCCCGGCAGCTGCTTTAGGCCATTCATCTGGTTAGTCAGTTTTAGGTCTAATATAAAGGTTCATGGACTGCTACATAATAAAGTGAGCGTTAGAAGATTGTTATAGAAAGATCATTTTTATGGGACCTGTATCATGTGGATTCAAACGGCCCATCTTTTGATCACTTCTGTCTCTGATATATTTAAATAGTTTTATCAGCATATATTGCACACATCATACAGTTTATTCACTCAGTCATATTAAGAAGATTTGTGCAATCATTTCGCCAATCAATTTCAGAACACTTTCTTCTCAAACTTGTTGCTGGCTTCCAGTTTTCTTCCATTTCTCCCAGTCAATCCCCTTAAGTAATTATCAGTGAAGTTACTGTCTTCCTAGATCTATATGCCCTGCACTTTATATACAGAAAGCTAAATACATCACTCATAGGAGACAAGCAAGAAGACAAAGGGACAAGCAAAAAGCAAGGATCAGTCAAAACATAGACAAACCCTAATGAAAAAAAGCCGAAAATGCTAAAAACTGAAGCAGCTGTAAGATCTAGCAAAGGGGAGCTCAAATGATAAGCTGTGGCGTTTTAATCTCGCTCCATGTGACCTTCCATTTTACAGTGATCTCTGTCTGACAGCACAGCATGTTCCCACCCCTGGACTATGCTCACAGGGATCCCCCAAAGGCTTCACACCCCACGTGATCTCTGTCTGACAGCACAGCATGTTCCCATCCCTGGACTATGCTCACAGGGATCCCCCAAAGGCTTCACATCCCACGTCTGCACTGATCTCTTTCTGAGGGCAAGCACTGAGCAGGGACATGGGCCTTTGGGGTAAGAAGAAAATTCCCAGTCCTCCTTCTTAGTCTGCCTTCGTCTGCAAGCTCTCTTGAGACCTGTGTGTTCGGGTGACCCGGATGCTATTTGAAATACTGGTGCAGTAGCTCGGAACATCGCAGCAACACTCAGCTATCACTCCACATGGCAACACTTTCTTTCAGAAGGGCCCAGTCCCTAGAGAAAGAAGCCACACCGGCATGTTTTAAGTAGGAGAAGAGATAGAAAAAAATGCCACACAACAAGGAAGTTAAGAAGGCCAGCCGAGGGTCCTGGTTTCACCAGTCACATTAGCAGGGAAAGTGCGAATCTCTGCCCTTACAGCTCTCCCTCTACTTAGTCATAAACTTAACCCTGAATGCTTTTATTGAGCTAATGTCTTATAATGGGAAAGGCAAGATTCACTTAGAAGCTAACTTTGTTCTCCAGGGAAATTGTAGTGAAAAACCACCCAGGTCAGACTTGTCCTGCAAGATCTCCAGATGTCTGTAATAATAGGTTACATCAAAAGGCATCTTCTGTAGCTATAGCAACCACTGCCTGCTACTTGACCTTTCAGAATAGCTAAGTTAGGAGGACAGAGCCTCCTCAGACTGTTAGACATTAATGAGTCACAGAAAAGCAGTGGTCTTTGTTCATGCTTTCATTTCATTTGCTCTGTAAGGCACAGATTCAAAAATATAACAGCAACAACAAAAATAAAACCTATATAAACCAAGCCAGGCAGAAGGCTGTTAAAATTTTGGATTGCTAATTTTTGCCATATTCTCTTCCAGTTTTTTTTTCCCCTCCCTGTCTTATAGAGTCGGGTATTTATGGGTTTTGTGTGCTTGTTTGGTGTTTTTTTGTTTTACTTTTAATTGTGAATTAAGTGAGGGATAACATATCAGCTCTTTTAAAAACTATCTTATAACTTTAATGATTTATTAGGCTTTTCATTACCTTGCCCTGCCCTCCCCCCCCTTTGATCCACCTCCTTTTTTTGGGGGGGTGGGGTGGGGAGCATCACTGCCTCTGGTGGTTGTGGGTCCTACCCAGAGCTGCTCCTGAGAGCTGCCACTGGATTTGAACCACCAAGCCTGTGGGCCGCAGTCCCGCACTCAACCGCTTACGCCACTGGGGCTCAGCCCTCTTCATCTCTTCTTTTGTCCGTGATGATCCACCCATTCACCATATCGACCTGGCTTCCAAAGTGAACAAACCATTGGGGGAATTTACCTGACTTCCAGGGGACTAATCAGGGTTCGGGTTTCAGCAGCCACAGAGAGAAAAAGAAAATATAAGTATAATTCAGTTTGTAAATCTGATAAGTCTTCTAGGTTCAAATGTACACTGGCAGACGTACTCATGTGCCACACACACACACACACACACAAACATACACACACATACACCTTGTGGGTTTGATGCACTTTGTACACCATCCACAGGTTTTGATTAGGCTATCAGTTGTATGCATGATATATATACACACATATAATGTATGTGTGTATGTATATGTATATACATATATACAAAGTCCAATGTATGGTGGCCCCATGAGTATCAGTGTAGATATGCACTTCATAGGGTGTTCAATGACTGACTATCAAAAAGGATCACCGGTGCTTGCTCAGAAGTGTCTTTTGAGGGACTCAAACTCTGGCCTTCCAGTTAACAGCTAAACACATCATTCCTTTGTCCTGGGGCTGGGAGGTCAGTCCAAATGCAATTCAATATCAGTCACAGAACATTTGGTGGGTGGCCCTCTTAAAAATTTCTTCTTCTCTCCCCTTTTTGTAACCACTGCAAACCCACATTGAATGTCACAGTCACTGTAGCCCTATTCATCTTTTGAGACTCTCCCTAAGATCAAGTTCCACTCTCTGAACAATTTTTTCCTGACATTTAAAGCCTGCATTGATGCAGTTTCTCTGAAATGCTAAAAGACGTATTGTTTGTCTTACTCTTTGTCATGCGCTGCATCCACATGGGGCAGACTTTGCTTCTCTTTCTTTCATTTCCTCATTTCACTTTGCTCTGCGTAAGGGATATTCAAAGACTCCGGGGGGGGGTGGGGGGAAATCACTAAGAAGGTTATCTGGTAAGATTCCAGACTTTGAATCTGCACTTCTGGAAGTAACATGGTCCTGGAGACCTGGTGGGGTCCTGGCTAAAGTGAACTGAAATGTGGAAACAAACACATTCTCTGCAGCAGAAAAGATTGTGGGAATCCACTTCTGGAAATACTTACAGCCATGGGCCAAGTCTGCCCCATCCGTTAGGGTAGCTATGAGTCAGAAGTGAATTGACATCAATGGGTTTCAATTTTTGCTTTTGCTCGACCTTAGTAGAGTAGTAGGGGCCCTGGTGGTTCTGTAGGTTAGGAACTGGACTGCTAACCATATAGTCATCAGTTCAGACCCACCAGCAGCCCAGCGAGACAAAGAAGAGGCAGCCTGTGCCTCTCTTCAAGATAGCTAGTCTCAGAAACCCCACACCAGGGCAATATAACTTGGAATTGACTCCTTGGCATTCATTTTTTAAAAATCTGTTTTCATGACTGATTATCGGTTCCTAAGTTATCTCTTAACATCTGTCTTCTGAACCCACATGAATAGATTTAGACTGGGAACTCCAAACCCAACTCACACAGAGTTGCACTGACTCAAACTCTAGTGACTAACCCTCCCATACAGGTTGGAAATTCCCTTGTGAGTTTCTAAGACTAAAATTTTGTGGGCATGGACAGCCTCATCTGTTTTCCCTTGGAGCAGCTCAAGGTTTCAAGCCGCTGACCTCGCAGTTAGTATCCTGATGATTCAGCATTCCAGGAGGGCTCTTTGGGAACAACAGGCACACATTTGTCATTGAAGAAGATTTAGTCAAAGACCATAATCTAAAATGATAGAAAACATAAAGTCCCAGGACTCAGAGGTCCTGAAGAGCTTTGAACTGGTCTGCTCTTACTGTCTCTAAAAGATCTCTTGAGTTAGTAATTCTTACAAGGATCGTCCTCGTTTTTGGCAGTCCTGTGTTACCTCAAACCCCTGTGCTAAAGAGGCTCTTCACATGAAAACAACATGTGGATCGTCTTGGCTCCCTTGAACACAATTGTCTAAAACAAATTTGGCACTGAAAATGGTAATCCATGAGAAATTTCACACTTCACTGCATTTGGTCATTTCTAACAATTGATTCAAATTCTGTTTGTCAAGACTCATCATGCTATTTATCTTTTTTTTTTAACTTCCTGCCCCGCTATTTATCTTATAGACAGATGCCCCTACTCCCTATTCATTGGTTAAGGAAATAGTCACAGCTAATTGGAATAGGCTTTATTACTCTCATTCTCAATCCTGTATCCTTTGTTCTTTATTTCAAAGTCAGACAGTTATTCATCCTTACAGTATATTGTGATCACTTATGAAAATCCCTGCAGATTTGACTTGAATGAAGACCAGGTGGTAGGGAGCAGTAAAAGGTTTGGAAAGAAAGCCTGAGAAAGGCCTGATTTTTCTAGGATTTGTGAGTCACACTGAGTAATTAAGACTGATAACGGCAGCAAACTACAGCTAATGTGTTCAGAGTGGATGGAAAGGAATTGTCTAGGGCTTATCATTTTTGCACTACTCTTTGAGCGTGTCTTCCTTTTTGAAATTATAAAACAAATGATAACTATAAACACCCCTAATCACAAAATAGCTGAAGATAAAAACAAGAAACAAAAAAAACCCATGTCCTTTCCTGCTTTGATGAGCATAGTCCCTCAGCCTGTTGAATTTCCATCCGCTTAGACGGATCCCACACTCGCCATCCTTACCCCTCTGGATTTCGTTGAGCCCAGTTTGTAAGCACCAAGTCTGAGTGCACCAAGATGGGGGGGAGCCCCAAACTCCTGGAGACTTCCACCAAGGGTAGCGCAAGTTGTCTAGGCAGAATCTGTTAGGGGGAAATGCAGACAATCAACATATTTTCGAAGGAAGGCAGTTAGGGAATTTACCTTGGCTGGGTTTTATTCCAGCAAATCTAGTAGAGAAAATTATCTAGGAGATGCACTCGGTGATGTGCCTGGATTGTGCACACTCTCCTCACACACATCTTTTCCACGACCCTATCTGTGGGAACAGTAATCATGAGTCCAAACTGCAGTAGGTAGGGAAATTATAGAAATGGAACACACATGCAAACAATATCAAATAACCTCTGAAAATCTTCACCGAAGCAAAGGAAGGAATTGCCAAATAGTGTAAATTTAAATGATGAATTTAGGGCTGAGTTGGTTAAATAAATTAAGAAATAGATGTTATGTATGGATGTGTTTTTAGGTATCATGTGTGCATGCACACACACATTCCTGAGAGTGCAATGATTAAGTGCTCACATGCTAATTGAAAGTTGTCAATTTGAAACTATTCAGAGATGTTTCAGAAGAAAGGCCTAATGATTTTGTGTAGAAAAACCAACTATGAAGGATAGTTCTATTGTAACACACATAAGCCTCCTATGAGTCCTACAAAACTACACAAGTGGTTTCGACTGCGCCCTGGTGACATAGTGGTGATGGGGTGGGCTGCAGTCCATAGTTGGAAACCACCAGGCAATCCAAGGGAGGCAGGTGGGGATTTCTGTGCCCAGACTTACAGTCTCAGAAACCTCAAGGGGCAGTTCTACCCTTATAAAAGGGTTGCCATGGTTCAGATTTGACTGAACTGCAGTTAATTGAGTATACATAAGAGGTAGCTTCAAAAATGTCATGGAATAATCCTTTGATTCTAATTTTCCATGAAATCTTGAAGTCTTCTAGCACAATATATACTATATAAAGCGAGTATATAATGAACACATGTGTATAGTGTATGTGTGCTCTTGGGTACTATTGTGTCCATTTTCCATTGATGTGATCCTACAAGGCCGTGGATAACTGCCCCATAGGGCATCTTTCCCAGACTGGCATCTTTATAGAGACTAATCAACAGGTCTTTCTCTCACAAAACTGGTGCAAGTATTCAAACTATCAGCCATTTAATGATGCTAAATGAAATACGTCAATCTCCAGAGGACAACTGTCAGATGAGATCACTGCTATGCAAAGTCAAGAACAGGTTTTCACAAAAAAGAAACATTCTTTGATGGAGAGACGAGGGGAAAAGAAGGTAAATTACCCACCAGACACGTATTCATTTGAGTGATTAGGAAGGCCCATAATGAAAGTGAAGGGGGACACTGAGAGAGCAAGACCTAAAGGCCACAGAGGTCAGGATGAGAAACACAACCTCTCAATGTTGGTAATCTACAAGTAGCTGCAGAGATAGGCATTGAGCTGAATGGGTTTAGAAAGGAGAATGAAATTATACCCATGAATTTATATAGCCAGGATATCTCTCTATAGGCTACAGATGTATGCTGGGCTATGGTAGAGCATACGTGGCACAAGGGTGCCATGCTTGGTCCCGTCGAAGTGCAGTGTAAAAGAGCAAGGCTCTTGACAAAATGGATTCACTCCATGTCTGCAACCATGAACTCCTCCATGAGAACAATGGCGAGCCTGGTGCTGACTGGGGCAATGTGTCCCTCTGAAGGACAGAGGATCACTGTGAGTGAGAACTGACTCAACTTTACCTAATCACCACTATGTAGAGGGGAAGGCTATCCAAACTTCTGAGCCATGACCCACTCACTTCAAAGGAATGACTTGCTGAATCAGGGGGTTCAAGATCATAATCAAGGGGCCCATCAAGGTCGGTTAGCCTAGCATAGTTCACACCCTACATGTCCCATATCTGGATTTGGCCATTAGGGTCTTAAAAACCAAAACACCAAAAAGTCACTAGCATATAGTCTGAAGAAACAAAGATCTAGTGTAAACGTTTTGGAAGTTAACGTGACAATTTCTGAATCTCTGCCAAATTTATTCTTAAATTTAAGAAACTTTCTATTTGCCTCTGGTGAAAGAAGCTTAACATTTAACTTAATTAAAAATGCCCTTCAGTCAGTTACAAGTGAGGAAAAATAAGCAGAATCAGCCTTACTTTCTAGTAAATAATAATATGAGATAAGCTTTTGTTGAAGTTATTGACAAATTTCAGAATGTCAAGGCCTGAGAACACAAGTCACAATGTTATTGAAGGTGACAGAATACTATGTGGTTATTCACCTTTCATTTTCTTTTCAATGAATATATCAATACAATAAAAAAAGGTACTAGTTTATGACTGCAATTTTTGGTACGCTAGTATATGATTACATTTTAAGTTTTTAATATATATGTACATATATACTTATGCCAAAATGATATTCTACACATATACCTAGTTGGATAAAATAAATTTAACTTAAGGATGGGTGGAGTGTAGAAGGGAGCTGATGTCAAGAAGCACAGGAAATAAAAGAATGTTTTGATACTGATTGTGGCAGTAATAGCACAATATTGATTGATGTGATTGAACTATGGATTTGATATCTGTATCAACTCCCAAGAAAATGGTTATGGAAATAAATAAATAAGTGCATGTTCAACTTTTTGAATAAAAGGTTCCAACATATAGAAAGTCTGAAAAAACTTTATATTTCCTTTTGCTTTCAGTTTCCAGTGTTTATTTAAAGATAAAAGAAAAGAGGAAGGATTGCCCAGGTAAACATAATGGGCAGGGGTTACGTATATACCCACAGAGTAGCAAAATAAGAGTGTGTTAGTCTGGGTGGGGCAGAAAAACAAATCCACAGAAACTCATATGTATATAAGACAAGAGTTTTACAGAAAGGATAAGGGTACATTAAGAAAGCATCCCACCCCAGTCCAGTTCAAAGCCATAAGTCCAACATTAACCAACGTGTTCAACACGGATCTACAAAATCCTCCTCAATCTCACAAAAGATATGTGATAACACTGAATGGAGGCTGAATCAGTGAGTGTGTAATAATCTCAGCTCTGGCAGAGGTCTCCGCATGGTTTCTCCAGCACCAAGTCTGCATTAGGACAGGTCCATGTGACTTCTTCTCAGAGATGTCTCTTAGGAAGTGAGGCAAAGATCCAGTTAAGGCAGCCACACACTGGTCTGACCACCAGAGAACAAGAAAGGTGAGACTCAGCCATTTATCTCTCTGCCCTTCAATTAATCCCACATGTATTCACTGGTCAGTTTGGCACAATACAACTTAACTATCACAAAGGGGAAATGGAAAAACAAGTAGTGATTTATGCTGTGCAGTGTAGGATTCTAGGATTTCATATCTCAAGGTATAGATTAAGTTGAAAATACAAGAAATTATGCAAATATCTACAAGAAACTTAGGTGAATTATTAAAGACAAACCAATAGCTGACTGCCACTGAATAGACTCTGGCACACTGGATCATAAATGAGTAGAGTAGATTGGTACCTTTGGGGACTCTCAGACTGTAAATCTTTACAGAAACAAATAGCCTCACAACACAATTGGCTATAAGATAGAGGTACAATTATCCAGTATTCAACAGACAAAGATAATTCAACCAAATGAGTGACTTCTTTGGACCTGGAGGCCATAATGCCCTCCAAGAATTCATAGGATATGAGATTACAAGGGAAACTGTCACAAAAGCATTTGGGACCACAGAGCAGCACATTCCATATTCTCACTGCCATCAGGTTGGTGAGAATAGAAAAAAGGGTCGGGGACCATGATGGGGACACAACCATTATGCTAGGTAGAAGAACTTACACAATTGGTTCCAGGCAATCAGAGTCTTACTCCTGACTATGCGACCATAGTACCCCATTTTTATCAAAGACACACCTTGGCAAGTTGATGAGGGAGAGGATGCCTCTCCCTGAGTTGAACAGGAGAGTGGTAACGTCCCACTTTCAAACACCCTCTGTCTAAAGGCAAAATTTTAATGTAATGCCCAATAAAGGCCAGCAAGAATTCAACGGAGGCTGAATTTTCATGGGGACTCAAAAATGGGTTGAAGCCTATTACTGAAGGAAATCACTTTCTGCAAATTTAGTTCTCAGAATCTCAAACTTGATTATAATTTAAATGATCATTAATATTTTTTGGGGTGTGTGTATGTGTGTGTGCATTTTGGGGGGTTTTGTTTTTCCCAGAGTTGTCTATTCTCAGAATCTACCTTTAAATAAAGCTCTTTAAATAGTCTGAGATGAAACTGTCAGAGGATATATATTTTTAAAATAATACAAGGAGAAAGGGCAAGATGCATTTTAAATAAAATTGACCACCAAATATGTAAAAAAAAAAAAGTCTTTTATTCTAAAAAGACCTTCGTTTTGTTATACATCAGACACTCACAAAGAATTAAAAAACACACACCCTGGCCCTTTGTCCTATGGAAAGCAGTGTGCAATCAAATAGAGAACATACCTCAGGGACCAGGTTCTGCCAGATGGCATGTCAGGCCTCTATTGGACCCTTACCTGTTCAGGCTGTGCTTCTCCTTCTTGCCAAACATACCCCATGGTAATACAGCTCAGGACCAAGTGGGCCAGACGCTGTTCCCGATAACCCTTTAAGAAATGGCAGTTCAGGAGAGGCATCTGTGAAAGAGAATTTCCAAAGATTACTGGCTATGGTCTCGTGAAGATGGGAAGAAGGGTCATGACAGGAAGGTCCATTGCTGGAAAAGAAATAATTATCTTTTCTTTCTCTCTCTCTTCTTTGTCTTCTCTCTCTCTTCTTTCTCTCTCTTTCCTCTCTCTCTCTCTTTTTCCCAACAGGCAGACAGGGGTGAAGGGTCTTGTGTGAACCTAAAACTTCTTTCATATAAATCATCTGGATCACACACACACACACACACACACACACACACACAGAGAGAGAAAGGATTACATTTCAATGAAGGAACGGAGAGCCTTTGTGCACAACTCTTTCCCCCTTTTCCCTCAGTTCCTAGACACAAAGAGGAGCAGTGTGATAGTTCATATGATCATGGTTAGCAAGTAGCTCAGTGTCCCACCAGGGGTTTCTTAAATGTCCCCATGATTGTGCTGGACACTGGTCTCTACCATGGAAGCTATTGCTTTGTTAGAGTTTTACATAATACTTACCATCACATTGATAATCTTTTAGTAAATGGTTCCCATGTAGTACTCATAACTTTGGGGTGTATCATTTCTCCCCTTGTATCATTTAATCCCATTAACAACTGTGGGCTGATCTCCAGTTGTTACGTAAGTAAAAAGATCCCATGAGATTGACCGAATCCTTATAAGTAGGCAGATGAGATGGGCCAAATCATTGTTCAGCTCTTGTTTTAATATGCATGGTGACTTTGGCTAAGTCTTTAAACTTTTCCATACTTATTTCCTCAGTGTCAAAATGAACGTCATAATTGCACCCTTTTGTGATTCAAGGGTGCTATCTCTGAAAGTGATATCTTGTACAAAATATTAGTGGAAATTCTGCCACATTTACAGTTTCCCTAAGTTACCCAGACTGGACCTGCCTGTCTTTATTGACACCAACAGCATCTGATCTTTAGCTTCCAGGTAAGAACCCCTAAATCCCTTTCTACTTCACCAACACTAACCTATCTCTGATCTAGACCTGCCAAAATACTTCTCCCTGGGAGCTCAAAGCACTTGAAGGAGTGATGTTCCAGTATCTCTGTAGTGTCCATTTTTGCTCCAGCTACTTTCCAATTGTGGGCGAACTGCTCTGCAACTTTCACTGCCCACATTGAAAGTGGAGGTTGAAGCAGCTTCACTTTGAGCAATGGCTCTAGGCCAGAATCTTTTCTCTGCAATCCCCTGTGGATACAGCTTCTCCTCATCAGTCCACAGGGCAGCACACTAGAAGTTCCTTCTGACACTTGGGGTTGCACACTACAGTGGTGAAGTTTATGCCACTTGGTGATGGAAGGTAGGGGTAGAGACCAACTTATGCAGTGCATGAATCAGACCACAGCATAATGACACGTCCTTGTGGGCATGACCCTTAATGGTGTGGCCACTGGTATAAAAAAGAGACTCTGGGAGGAACTGAGTCCTTATTTCCTCTTTCCCTTTTACTGGACCTGGTCCTGCATGTGGTTCACCAATCTGTTGTGTAACCTGTTGACACCAGGAGCCACCAGTGGACTGCTGATCTTATATTTATTCAGCCAGACTGGGATTCATTGATCTCTGTATCCAGCAGCCTGTGTCCTCCCAGCCCCGAGCTTCTCTGTCCTACTTCCAATTTGTCCACTTCCAAAGCCACACAGAGAAATCGTCAGCTTACCTCAGACCTGTGGACTTGAACCAGACAGTACTATACTACTTACACAACTGTATAAGCTACTTCTGAATATGAATCTCTTTCTCTATAGATACGCTTACACGTGTTACTAGCTTTGCTACCCTAGAGAACCCAACCTAATACAAACCCAAACTAATACTTAATGTGTCCTTGACTTGGTCAAAAAAATGATAGTGTCAAAAGAAGAACTGAAAGTTGCACTGAAGGAACTGGGGGAAATGGGGCTGCAGACATTATAGAATACCAATTAAGATGTTTCACCAGCAACAAAAAAGATGCTTCAACAAAGGGATCCAATTCCTATCACGTTCCTTTGTCTATGCCAAAACATTGGAAGTTAATTAGAAACCTAAATGGAGGAGTTCCACATTCCAAAGAAAGAAAGTGTAATATGATGTGGAAATGATCTAATAGTCTTATTAATACTAAATAGTTAATTTGAAAAAAACTAATATTAAATGAATATTTGTGAAGATAATTTAAAAAGCAACAACAATACATTGGCAGGGAACTGCCCATAATTCATATAAGATTCAGAATATGACAGGTGACAAGGAATATTATGGATGAAGTCTGATGGCTCTTAGTGGAAAGTAAAGAACACCAAAAATATGTTTACCTCTGTTTCATTGATTATGCAAAGATATTCCATTCTTTTTATGAAAGACATTTTCTTTCTTTGTTTCTTTGTTTCTTTTTGTTGCTTTCTTTTTTCTTTCTTTGCTTCTTACATTCTTTCTTTCTTTGGGGGTGGCATCACTGTCCTCTAGCGGTCGTGGAAGCTACCCAGCACTGCTCGTGAGAGCCGCCACTGGATTTGAACGGCCAAGCTTGCGGGCCACAGTCCCGCACTCACCCACTTATGCCACCAGGGCTCAGCCCGATATTCCATTCTTTTGATGGTATGCATTATCAAAAATGTGGAAAACATTGGAAAGCATTCCAGAAAATGTATTATAGGTCATACAGACATTCTATATAAATGCAGGAAATCCGTTGAAGGGAATAAAGAAATAATTTTGTTAGGTACAGTCAAGTTGGCTACCAGTAATTCAATTAAGATTCAGAAGATGACAAGTGGAAAGGAATATCACAGATGGAGCCTGATGGCTGTTAGTGGGAAGTAAAGAATAACAAAAAGATGTTTCCCTCTGTTTCGTTGATTATGTAAAGCTATTCCTAGCAACATTATGTACATCAGAAGGAAACACGGTCCAGCCCCGTGTCATCCTGACAATCGTTGCTATGTTTGAGCGGTTGTTGAGCTGTTGTTACAGCTACTATTATAGTTCGTCTCCCTGAAGAGATTTCTCACTTTTGATGCCCCACTACTTTACCCAGCTTGATTTCCTTTTCCAGGGATGGGCACCTCCTGGCAACATGTCCAAAACAGGTCAAGTAAACCCTCACCGTCCTACATCTGAGTCAAATTCTGGCTATACCTCTTTTAAAAAGATATATGCTCTTCTGGCAGCACATGGTGTTCTCTGTATTGTTTGCCAATGCTATCATTCAAAGTCTTTCAATTTCCACGTAGCCGCATCTCTCTGGAATGGTCTCACATATAATTCTTCCTGTTTGGGAGAGCAGGCAGTTGTTCCAAATTTCTTGGCAGAGACTAATTTGTGCTTCCAGCACCACATGACTTTATTCAAACATTTTCCTGGGAGTTCACCAATTCCTAGAGCTTTGTTTCTCAGCATGCTTTCAGTGCCATTTGGACTCCTTCGTCTAGTGTTGGTTCTTGGTCAGATAATACCTTGTAAAATAGTTGAACACCAACCAATTATTTTTGGTGCTGTGACTCTCTGTATTCCATTGAATGCTTCCTGTATCATTAAATGTGTTGTTCATAAAACCTTTTAATATTTCAATTTGAGGTTTGGCTCCCCGCTCCCCACACCCCCCCCCGCCCCCCGCCAACCCCCAGCCTCCTGACCCCACTGTTTTTCTGCTTTGGAAAAGTTGAGTGTGCTTATTGTTTTTTGTTTTTTTGAACTCCAAGTTATAAAACCTTACTTGGTCTCCTTGAGATGACTTGAAATTTTTCAGCTCTGGTATTTGGTCTTTTCTTTCTTTCCTCCCTTTATAATACACATTTTAGTTTCTTCATATGTGGGAAACTGCAGCCCGACAAGAGAGTAGATGTAGATATATTATCTATACCGATGATCAAAATATCCTGAGGGACCAGGATTGTGGGTGGAGGGAGGCTTTCACATGTGTGAGTTGGAAGAGTCCCAGTCACGTTCTCCTAACAATTTCCTCCCATTATATACCTACCTTAATAACACCTCATATCAACACATGACTGGTTATTAAGTGCCCAGTCACCATTCCTATAGGAGCAGCCATGCTGTTATTGTTCTCCCTGCTGAGGGGACACTCATGCCCTCAAGGTCCTTACCACTAGTTTTAGGTTACTCCCCCAATGAGCTCAGGGACTTCGAGGATTAAGATACTGCTCACCTTGTTATATATGTAGGTGTCTGTGGTTTGGGGTGGGGCTTGCATGATTCAAGAGTATATAAGTTGGTAAAAGAATACATTCTCTCTCTCTCTCTCTCTCTTTCTCTCTCTCTCTCCCTGTTCCCCCTCCCCCCAAACTGGGCCTGTGCACATGGAGGAGGTGAGCACTTAAAAACCTTTGCCTGCCTTTTTATTTATTCCCTTCAATTATACAACTGTCCCTTGGGACCCATCCACATGTGGACTGGTTCCTCCATTTGTGTATTATGTTCTTAATGTCACACTGTGATGAAGTGAAATTGCTTAAATGTAGCTTTTGTATCCATTTGTCTTTGATACCTGCTAAATGATCAAGTGAGATGGGTAAATAAGGCATAGAGAATTCCACCTTGAGGATTGGTCAATTTGGTTCTTCCACTGTGTATAAGAGCACCATCTCAGAGACAATTCTCAGAGAGAGTCTTGGGACCATCAAGCAAGAAGAGCTACTAGTGAAGTGCATGTGAATTCTCTATCTGAAGGAGTAGGGTCAGCAGACAGCCCAGAACTAAGACCAAACACCAGAAGACTGAGAGGCAGGGTAGTACTTGGGCGTCCCAGCACATGGAAGAAGACAGAGGCCAAAGAATCATGTGACTGGGAGTCTGAATACAAGATAGAGACATGGCTCCTGAATGAAATTTCATGCAGATGTGAACTGAAGTCTGTACCCTTAGTGTATTATCATCCTAGTTTGTGGTCGGCAACATTTCAACATCTCAAATAAACCCCCACAATCATAAGTATTGTCTGTTAGTTCCTCATGGACATAACAATGAACTATCTAAACCAGCAGAGAAGTAGAGTACTCTGAGAGAAATGATTGATGTCAGAATAGAGTATGACAAGAATGGAAGGGGAGACATGTCTGACCTCTGCCTTATAATCGACACTAGGCTGGTGTGCAGATGTATTCTCTTCCCAAGTGATGCTAGAGGAGGTCAGATGTGGTCTCCATGACATCTACTTCCATGTTACAACTTGTCTGTCCTTCAGTCATTGGTGTTCAGTGTGTCAAATCTCTTCTTGAAGTGATCTCTAAATTCAGGAAGAATGTGTTAGTGATAGTCAGACTTTATATCAGCTTAGGTGACCCAAGATTCTTCCATGATGTCACCTAATATAGAGTGGTCCACTCCATGATGGGATCTTCAATGAAGCCACCAGAGCAGCCCGTCACTGTGGGAAGAACAGATTTCCTGAATACAATTGGACTTTATTTAATTTTGACATGAAATGGCTTGCTATTCTTTCTTTCTTGCATTTAAATGCTTTTAGTGTGCATTGCTCGTGTTAGACACCATTAAGTAGACTCTGACGCAGAATGACGCTGGGCACAACAGAATGAAACACTACATGGTCCTGTACCAGCCTGACAATTGTTGCTGGGCCTGAGCCCATTGTGGCAGCCACTGGGGACTCCATGTCCTTGTGGACCTTCCTTTTTGGCCAGCCTTCCACTCTCCACTTAACATGATGTCCTTCTTCAGGGACTGGTCCCTCCTGACCAGAGGTTCCCAAACTTATATGGTCTACTGTACTCTTAAAAAAAAAATTCCTCATGACCTCCCTAACAATGAAAACCTTTTGTACTCCAGCTCAGAATCCAGGATAAAGTGTAGGTATCTGCTCTTACAGTGCCCTTAGGTCATTCCACACACCATCAGAGGGCAGTGGCACCTACTTTGGGGAGCGATGCTCCTGACAATACGTCCAAAGTAAGTTAGATGAAGTCTTGTCATCCTTATAAGTACCGCTCGCTAACCGATTGCGCCACTGGAGCATTTTGAAGTCTTGCCATCCTTACTACAAAAGGACACTCTGATCTTACTCCTTCCAATACAGATCAGTTTGGCCTTTTGTCAGTCCACAGCACTTTCAATGTGCTTCCCCAGCACCACAATTCAAATGCATCTCTCCTCCTACGTCTTCCTTATTCATTTCCAACTTTCACATGCATATACTACAATGGAGAATAGCACGGCTTAGGTCAGACTCCACCTTAGTCCTCAAAGTAACATCCTTGCTCTTCTGTACTACAGAGAGGTCTTCTGCAGCAGAGTTACCTAATGCCATATGGCTTCTGGTCTCTTCACTGTTGCTTCAAGAAGCATTGATTTTGGATCCAAGAAAAACAAAATTCTTGACATCTTCAATCTTTTCTCCATTTATCACAATGTTACGTATTAGTCCAGTTGTAAGAATTTTGGCCTTCCTTACATTGAATTGTAATCCCTACTATAGGCTAAACTTCTTTCATTTCAGCAGCAAGTGCTTCCAGTTCTTCCTCACTGCCACAAACAAGTTTGTATCGTCTGAAGAGCGATATGTTAAGAGGATTCAACCTTGATGCACACCTATCCTGATTTTGAAGCATGTAGTATTTCCTTGTTCTGTTCACAGCACTGCCTCTTGATCCATAGACAAATTCTGAAACTCATATTTCGCTTGAGGTTGTCCACAGTTAATTATGGTCCACACAGTCAAATACCATTGTGTGATCAATGAACCACAAGTAGACATCTTTCTGGTATCCTCTGCTTTGAACCAATATCCCTCCCCCATGAGCAATGATATCCATTGTTCCATGTCCCCTTCTGAATCTGGCCTGACCTTCTGAAGTTCCCTGTTAAGGTGTTGCTGCAGCCATTGTTGGATGAGCTTAAGCAAAATTATATTTGCATGCAATATCCATGATAATGCTCTATAGTTTGTGTATTCTGTTGGGTCACATTTCTCTGTAATGGGCACAAATAAGAATCTCTTCTAGTCAATTGACCAGATAGTTGCCTTCCAAATAGACTAGTGAGTGTTTCTAATACCTCTTCAGTTTTCTGAAATTTTTCAATGGTCATTCTGTCAATTCCTAAAGCCCCGCCCCCCAAAATCCTTTTAATTGGGAGTTAATATAGCTATCCTATCATTCGATAGTCCAATCACATCAAGCAGTTTTCAACAATTGTGCAATTGGTTTGAAAACATTCTTTTCCTTCTTAAACTCTTTCACATCAACTCCCTTTTACAACCTCCAGCACCCTCCCTCCACTGTACCAAATAGAAATCCTTATTCTATTTATCATCCCTATAGATTCATCATTCCTGGGTTTTATACATTGAAATACAGACAAACACATAACCAAAACCCAAGAGGCCACCACATTGGCAAAACACATCTGAGATAAAGCCCAATAGGGACAAGCACAAAGCAAAGCAAAACAAAATACAGAAAATGTTGAAAACCAGCTCAGGTATAATGTGCATCAGAGGGAGGATGACCTGGCAAGGTTTTAACCAGATTACTCATTTTGATCTTAGTCATCTCTTCCATGCATGCTGTTTGATAACCACTTTCTTCCCATTCCTCTCTACTAGATAGAGGGAAATCACTGGAGGCTTATTTAGATCCCACAAATGTATCTTCCACTCCCGCAGTCAACCATAGTGTTCTGCAAACCAAATCCTCACAATTTAGGCTCTGCTACTACTCCTTCCTTTGTCTTCAGATTAGATGATGTACAATCCTTGGGTCACTGGTGTTGGTGCACTTCTTCCATGTGGATTTAGTTGGTGCTCAGATGGCTACATGTTTTATCTGCTAGCCAGGGCACCATCTGATGTCTACACTTTGCATTGCTTTAGTATCCATATCTACTGTGCTCCCTTCCTGAGGCTGAGTATCAAACAGGGCCATGATGGAAGAACTAACTTCTCTTATACTGGAGCTAGAATTAATGTCTCCCCCAAAACCCTTCTTGGAGCTTTTTCTGTTTGTCTGACTTTGACTCCCTTTCAAAACGTCTTTGTTAATTTATAGTGGAGAGTCTTAAAGCTCATCGTATTGGGCATAAAGATCTTCAATTCATGTTGTCTTTGAGTAGCCCCTGATACTAATTTTTTAAAGCTCTCTTGAGAGAGGGATATTGGGCCAAAATAGGCTAACTCCATATCACAGTACCTGAATTATTCACTTGGACAGAATCAATTCTTTTGTGACTGGATGCTATTTACAAACAATGGGCATTAATTTTCAGGGGTAAATTTATAGTAATAGTCAATGAGAATGTCAGTCACAGTTTTGTTATATATATATATATATATATATATATATATATAATTTTATGGAGAGTTTACAGATATCATAACATTTTATAGTTCAATCAATCAACACATCAAACAACCTTATACAATTGATACCATTATAAGTTTCAAAACATTTTCTTTCTTCTTTAACTCCTTGATATTTCATTGGTATGTATATACCATAGTTTTTGTTTGTTTTTCTTATCCAGTTGTCTGCTGATGGTAGTTTAGGCTGTTTCCAGCCTCTTGCTTTTGTGAACTGTGCTGTGATGAACATGGAAGGGGAGGGGCATATATCTGTTCATGATGTGTTTCTTATTTCTCTGGGATACATTCCCAGTAATGGTATGACTGAGTTATATGGTATTTCTATTGACATTTGTTTTAGAAATAACTATATTGCTATTAAACTGTTTGAGAAGAAAAAAAATCACCATATTGCTTTCCACCATGGCTGTACGTATTTATAAGTGCCCAAACAGTGAATAAGAATTCTAATCTCTCCACACCCTCTCCACCAATGTTGTTCTCAGGTGTTTTGTTTGTTTGTTTTGTTTTTAATTGGGCTACGGTGTTAGATTGTATTTCATGGTTTTTTGACTTGCATTTCCCAGATTACTAGGGAACAAAAGCATTTCTTCATGTGTTTAATAGTTATTTGAGTGACTCCCTTTGTGAAGCGTCTTGAGGGCCTTTGTTCTCCTTTTCAATAGATTGTTAGTTTTTTTTTTTTCTTATTGAAGGGCTGCAGTATACGGTAGATTTTTAGTAATTAGTCCTTTGTCCTTTATATTTTCCCAGTCAATAGTCTCTCATTTTATTCTTTTAATGAATCTTTACATGTACACAAGTGCTTTCTTAAAAAAAATAGGTCCCATTTATATAGTTTGTCTTCCATGGAATGTGCTTCCTGCGTTTTGTATCTGGTAGTCCATGTACTCCCTGTAATAGGCACTTAGATTTGTCCTGTGTTGCTTGTACAACAGGATCAATGGAATAGGTTTCAATAATGCATGCATCAAATACAATGTGACATTGGCAAATATATTATATGAATTTTATAGCAGTAAAAATAATATAAATAAATCAATGAATGTGTATTTCCCCACCACCTAGTTTGAGAAATGAAACTTTGCAGTTCTCAGTGTGCATCTCATGGTTGTATATTCCTGCTGCATTCTCAGGGACTGTCCTGTGGGGCTGGTTGTCATGGGGTGTCATGAGACGGTTATGACGTAAGTGAACCCAACAGACCAAAATACTGCCCAGTCCCATGCCTTCTGACAATTGCTCTTATATTTGAGCCCATCAACGTAGCCAGCCACTGTGCCAATCCATATCACCCAAGCCATACCTATTTCCTAAAGTTTGTAGCTATCATTGCCTAACTCATCATATATAATTTAAGATTCAAATGTCTTCAATAACGAAATGAAATACTGCTGTCTTTAATGTTTCAAACCTTGATATAAAAGGATTTATGCTTAATATATAACTTGATGATTATTTTGTTTAGCATTTGATACTATGATGTTCACCCACGTTACTGAATGTAGGTATAGTTTGTTACCTTTGTTTGTTTGGTTTTTTTGGGGGGGGCATCACTGCCTCCTGGTGGTGGGAGTAGGACGACCAACCTTGCTCCTGGAGAGTGCTGCTGGATTTGAACCTCCAACCCAGTGGTCCGCAGTCCCGTGCACAACCACTATGCCACCAGGGCTCAGCCTAGTTAGTTATTTTTCATGGCTGTTTAGCATTTTTTCCTATGACTAGAATTCCTTTTCAACATCCCATTATATGCACATGTTAAAAAATCTCCAAGTTTTATCAAATGTCGCAGGGAATGAACAGGAGAAAGACAGGGATTTTTACTCCCTTAAAGAGTTGCATTCTAGGAAATCCATATCCTTGTCCTAGCGGGTCATGACAAGTTGACATCGACTTGATGGCAATGAGTTTGGGGTTTCAGGAATGTAATTTTTGGATCACACAGATGTTAATTTTAAGTGTCAAAAATGCCAAACTATTTTTCTAAAAGAAGTTATACCCACCCCATAGTACATAAGAGTCAGACTTTTTTCCCAATGATTTTACTAGGGGATCTTATAACTCTTATAACACTCAGTACATCATTTATATCAAGCACACCTGAATACATGTTGCCATATTCATTTCCAAACATTTTCTACTTGAGCCCTTGGTATAAGCTCCTCTTTTTCCCTCCTTTTTAAAAAATAAATCATTTTATTGGGGGCTCATACAACTCCCATCAATTGTATGCAGGCCACATTTGCACACTTGTATGCAGGCCATATTTGCACACTTGTTGCCATCATCACTCTCAAAATATCCTCCCTCCACTTAAACCCCCGGTATCAGCTCCCCATATTTCCTTTCCCTCTCCATCCATGGACCCTTAACAATTTATAAATTGATATTATTTTCATACTATACACAGTCCAAAGTGTCCCTTCACTCACTTCTCTGTTTCCTGTACCACAGAGTGGAGGTTATATGTAGATCCCTGAAATTGGTTCTCCCTTTCTACTCCACCATCCCTCCATCCTTCCGGTATCACCACTCCCACCACTACTCCTAAGAGATCTTCTATCCTAAGTTCCCCATGTTTCTGAAGAGTCAGACTTTTAAGCTCTTCTTTTTTTTTCAATTTTGTGAGTGTACAATGTTATTTACTTTTCTAAGATGAGTAATGGAGATAAGTGTTTTTCTTTTCTATTAATTACTCATGCTGTGCATTACCAAAAAAAAGATCCCTTCCTTTCTACTGCCAAGTTTCTATTTGATTATTTGTTTTTTAACTTTAAGCCTTTATGTGTTCTGTATACAAAATACTTTTATGTTATATGTGTGCCAAAATCTCCCAGTTTCTTGCTTGAATTTCCATTTTCTTTCTGGACTATTAAACAGCTTCAACAAATTGAAGTTGATCATTAAATATTTTTCAAGTTTTGTGTCTTATTTGGAATTTCCTAGTCCAAATTTACTTCTAGAAGGTTTATAGTTTTGTTTCTCAAATTACCTGATATGCCTTTTTATGGTGAAAAGAGGATATGTTTGAAAAGAGGATTACTTATGATATTCCTGTTACAGCAATACCAGATAGCATATATATGTATATATTTTTTTTCGGAGGGAACTCAAAATGAATTATCGATATAAATGTAAAATGTGAAACTGTTCAACTTCTGGGTTATAACATAAGTAAATCTAGGCTATCTTAGGTTTCGTTGTGCATATTTTTGTAAAGAGAATCAAAAGACATGCCAAATACTGGGGGAAATATTGGAAAAGCATATATCTCCTAGAGTTCTTGTACTCAAAGTTTGCAGCTCTTAACACTCCACACTATGAAAACAAATAGCACAATCATTAATGAAACCATTTTCCACTGACATTTTACCTCAGAACATGTAAAGGTGGTAAATAGCGCATGAAAAGTTGTTCAACTTCTTGTGGTACAGGGGAATTGCAAGTTAAAACCACAAGATATCACTGTGCTCCTTTTACAATTATCAGAGTACAAAATTCTGGCAAAACCAAATGGTGTTAAAACACAAGTATCGGAAGGCATGTAAACTTCATGTCTAGACTGAATGTAAGTAGTACAACCACAATGAAAGGCAGTCTGGTGCTTTCTTACAAAATTAAACATAGGTTTATCATATAATAAAACAATACTGCTCTCAGATATTCACCTAAGTGGATTAAATACTATGTCCATATGAAAACCTGTACACTTAAGCTATAACAACTTCATTCATAATTGACCCAAATTAAAAAGTAGCCAAAATGTTCTTTAGATGAATAGACAAGCAAAAGGATGCAACAATACAATAAAGTGCTGTTTAGCAATAAAAAGAAACGAGCCATTAGTCTATGAAAAGTAGTAGAGGAATCCAAATTACGCAGCTAAGTAAAATAAATCTTGAAAGAGTTAAAGATGGAAAAACAACAAATCTATGAAAAAAAATGGAAAAACAAAAGCAGGTACCATGGATTGGAGCTGAGGAAAGGGATGAGTGGGTGGAGAACAGCATCTTTTAAGGCTTTGGGACTACTTGGAATGATACTGCAATGAAGGACACACGATGTGACATATTTATCGAAACCCATACGACTGTTCATCACAAAGAGTAGAGCATGCTATAAACCATGAACTTTATCAAAACCAAACCTATTGTCATCAAGTTCACTGCAACTTGTAGTGATGCTGCAGGGCCAGACTAGGACAGCTTCTGAGGGTTTCTGGAGCTGTAAGTCTCTGTGAAAGGAGACCGGTGCATCTTTTTTTCCCAGGGAGAGGTCAGAGGGTTCAAACTGCTGATCTTCCAGTTCCCATTCCACAGCTGTGCCCCCAGAATGCCTAGGAACGTCAGTGACATATGCAGGCACTTGTCTTTGACAAGAAACATACCTTGTTCACATGAGCTCGAAGTTGGTGACTTTCAATCAAGTGAGGAAGTTTGTTGGCGATTTCCATCCAAGGCTTGTAATGATCTGGAAGTTCTTTCTGCATTAAAAGTAGAAATGTTTCAATATTTTACACCTCTTTTGAAATCTGTTTCAGGAAGTATCTGGTTTTAGATTTCAGTTTTTAGAGAATCCCAGTCCATTCAGTTCTAAACACACGATTGAGAAATCTTTTCACGATAGACTCTGCGTATCACACAGATCACTAAAATATAGTCTTTTTCCTTGAATACATGCTCTAGCTATTGATAGGGAGACACATATAGGCAAGTATATCTCAATTTAGTATAGTATCTTCAATTATTGGTGTCTGTAAAATATAAAGGACTTGTAAAGAGGAGGAAGTAGTTCATTCTGCCAGCTGTTATGGGACAATTAAAGAACGTATTTTTCGGACAAGAATGATTGAGTTGAGTTTTAGTGTCTGAAAACGACTTTCAGAGTTCAGAGTGCACACTCTTACAACAGTCCTGGGAAATCCATTTTTGGGTGGACAATTGAAAAAGGAATGGCACTAAAGGCAAGGCCAATGAACAGCTAAGCAATAATAAGTATGATTTTTTTTGGGGGGGACTACAAATCTTT
Organism: Nesogale talazaci; assembly: GCA_004026705.1. Classification (NCBI taxonomy): domain Eukaryota; kingdom Metazoa; phylum Chordata; class Mammalia; order Afrosoricida; family Tenrecidae; genus Nesogale; species Nesogale talazaci. Next base: position 134,489 of record PVJH01002747.1, on the reverse strand, counting down.
TCGTGTGCTAGAAAACAAAGAGCAATAGAAAGTGTGGTACACAATGACCCTAAAGGGATAGCATTCAGACCAAAAGAGTGAATGAAGAAGAGCTTACTTTTTAGGTAAGTTGGTGGTGTGACTTCGAAAGGTAATTTTGACTGCAGAATTTTCTGATACTGAGTGGTAACTAGGAAGCACATGGAAAAGCATCCATGGCCTAAATTTGAGCAGTGGTAGTGAACATATAGAAGAGGTAGAGCTTTTTGGAAAATAAAATTCAAGTGATGTCATGATTAACTTTTGTGTAGAGGAGTTCAGGCAAGATGATGTATCTCCTTAATAGCCCCATTTATATGCCCACTCTACACTCAGGGACCCTGCAATCCTGGTCTAGCCCAGTAGAACAAAGGCTGAATTATAGCAACTCCAGCATTTTTTTTTGGGGGGGGGGCATCACTGCCTCTGGTGGTCATGGGCGTTACCCAGCACTGCTCCTGAGAGCCATCACTGGAGTTGAACCACCAAGCCCATGGGCCGCAGTCCCACACTCAACCACTTACACCACCGGGGCTCAGCCCAACTCCTGCATTTTTTCCAGGAAACTAAAGCTGCTTATGTAAATAAATGTATATTGCTACTCAGTCACATTTTTCTTTTCTTTCTATTTTAATAGTCTTATTGGGATATAATTCATATATCATATAATTCAATATAATTCAATGTTCACTCATAGAAGAGTTATGCAATCATCACCACAATCAATATCAGAATATTTCTTCTTGTACTCACTGCTGTAAGTTTCTCGTATTCCAACAACTTCCCTGTCATTCTTCTAGGTCATTATTGGTCCAGTGACTGTCTCTATACACTTACCTATCCTGAATGTCATATACAGAAAATAGCACAAAACACAAGCAAACAAAAACAAGAAAGCAAATTAACAGAAAAGAAAGCAGGAATTACTGCATACTGAAATAACTTTAAAATGGGTCAAAGGAGACATACAATGATGAGGCATTGCATTTGCCACGTGAACCTTTGTAATGCTCTGTCTGATAGTAAGGCCCCTCACATCCCTGCACAGCGGTCAGAGGGGACTCACCAGAGATTTCATCCATGTGGGGATCCTGCAAATGGAGTTTGGGCTTTCACTGTCATCCATAGCCTTCTGCCAATCAGGTGTTCTCAATTTAAGCTCTGATTTTGTTCTCTCCTTTGATTTTGATGTTATCTAGAATCCTTGGATCCAACAGTCTCACTAACCCCCATTTTTGGTGTAAATAATGTCCAGTCACTTAGATGTTTAATCTGTACACGATAGTCGTTTACATATTATGGTGTGGAGATCTGACCTATATATGTATAATTTCCTTTGCTCAACGGTGTTCTAAATTTCATATCATTGACTAAATTATTCCCTTACTACAGCAGTTTTCAACCTGTGGGTAATGATTGCTTTGGGGATTGAGAGACTCTTTCACAGAGGTCTCCTAAGATGAATAGAAAGCACATAAATATTTCAAAATATATAATTACATATTGTTTTGTGATTAATCATTGTGGCTTAATTATGTTTACCATATATACTTGTGTGTCAGCCAGCTTGAATAGCAGCCAAGGCACCAAATTTTATCACAAAAACTGCATTTAAAATGTGCTGATAAATTCAGCTTATACTCAAGGATATATGGTAATTATGTTTAATTTGTAACAATGGAAATACATCCTGCAAATCAGATATTTACATTATGATTCATAACAGTAGCAAAATTACAGTTGTGAAGTAGCAACAAAAATAATTTTATGGTTGGGGGTCACCAGAATATGAGGAAATGTATAAAAGTGTCATGGTCTTAGGAAGGTTACCCTGGTAGATGATTTAATGTGTTCCCTTAAAATAATTATAGTACTCTGGGGGACCACGATGGAAACACAGTGTGGGAATTATGCCCAATCTGACCCCATCAAATGTAGGTGAAACATTGAAGACATGCAACAGAGCAACAAGAGGAGCAAAGCAATGAGGAATTCCAAAAATAGACTTTCAGGGCATACTTGACCAGAAAACACTCATAAAGTTCAGCAAGCATACCTGGAACTATTTATAGACTTTTCTTTTTTGTTGTTTCTGGTTAGGGTTGTTTTTTTGTAGCTTGCTTTTGCTCTGCTTGGGTTTTGTGCTTATTAGTGTATTTGAAAGTCTATCTAGATAAAATAGGTAGAATAAACAATCCAGAGAAGAATACACCAGGACCAACAGTTCTGGAGGGGACATGGGAGAGAGGGAATAGATGTAGAAGAACTAGGAGGCAAAGGATATTTATAGAGGTCTAAGCCCAGGCAAGTACGTATTTGTATGTTAAGCATTAAGAGAGCAGGCGGACATTGGGCCTCCACTCAAGTATTTCCTCAAAGCAAGAAAACTTTGTTCTAATAACTTGGCATTCTGTGATGCTCACCTTCCAGACATGATCACTGAAGACAAAATGGGTGCATAAGCAAATGTGGTGAAGAAAGCTGCTGGTGCCTGCCTATCAAAATATACAGCATCTGGAGTCTTAAAGGCTTTAAGATAAACAAGCTGCCTTCTAGCTGAGAAGTAAAAAAAACCCACATAAAAGAGGCATACCAGCCTGTGTGATTATGAGCTCTTGACAGAATCAGGTGTCATGCATCAAAGACCCAAAAGAAAAAATCATATCATTGTGAATGAGGGGGAGTGTGATAGGTAGGTTAGTTGTGCCAACATGCCCAATGAACACATGTGAGATTAATTGAAGGGCAGAGAAACAAATAGCTTGGCGAGCCTTGCCTTTCTCTCTCTTGCTCTTGAATCTTTGGACAAGTGTGCAGCTGGTTACCTTGCCTGTTCTGTGCCTTCATTTGCAAGCTACACTACCCATGGAACACCTAATTCATGGACTGTGTCACTTTAACTTGAGTTTCCTTCAAGCCCTGCTTCACCACACTACCGGAATATATATCTCTTGAGTTGGGAACTGTTGGACTCTGTCATCTGGCTGACTCTTGGTGACCTTCCTTGCTATTTGCTGCCAGTGGCCAGATAGCCTGAATTGCTCTGCAGGGGACTACGAGCATCCCTCAAAACTTGAAGGACTGCCAGTGTATAAGCTGTCTCATGGAAGTAAGTTGCAATGAGTTATTCGTACTGCTTTATAGATTAATTAACTGTTTATTTCTTATGCTAGATCTCTATCTACATAAATAAATATATAATTATTAGTGTCCTGGTTTTGTTTCTCCAGAAAACCCTGTCTAACATAGGGAAGGTAGTACGGGTCCAAAAGCCCATCTGTAGATCACTGGGTAACCCCTCAGAGAAGGATCACAAGGAAGAGATGAACCAGTCAGGATGCAGTATAGCACTGATCAAACATACAAATTTCCTCTTGTTTTTTAATGCTTCTTTCCCCCAACTATCATGACTGACCCCAATTCTGCCTTACAAATCTGGCGAGACCAGAGCATGTACACTGGTACAGATAACAGCTCACAACATAGGGAATCCAGGACAGATAAACTCCTCAAGCCCAATAATGAAAGTAGTGATACCAGCAGGATAGGGGCTGGGGGGGGGGATGGAAAGAGAACTGATTTCAATGACCAACATATAACCTGCCCTATCCCTATCCATTATAGGAGTGAACAACAGAAAAATGTGTGAAAGAAGACAATGGTTGATGTAAAACATGAAAAATAAAAAAATTATAAATTAGCAAGGGTTCATGAGATAGGGAGGATGGGAAGGAATGGGAAAAATTGAGCTGATACCAAGGGCTCAAGTAGAAAAAAATTGTTTTGAAAATGATGATGGCAACATATGTACAAAATATTCTTGGTACAATGGATGAATGTATAGATTGTGATAAGAGCTGCAAGTGACCCCAATAAAATATTTTAAAAAGAAAATATTTGGGGGATGATTATGATGGCAACATATATACAAATGTTCTAGATATAATTGATGTATGGGTTGTTGTAAAAGTTATAAGAACCCCAATAAGATGATTAATTATTTTAAATAATTTGAAATTATTAATTTTTAAAAATCTTTTGAAATAATGGTTATGATTTCTTTAAAGACTTATAGATGTCTCTCAGGACATATATAAACAGTAGACCTATGCATGGACTTTAGACTTATACTTGACCATAGTCCTGTTCATAGAACAATTAGGCCGTATGACATAACCCTACATGCCCTCATTAAAATATCACTGAAGATCAGGACGCTATAGAAAGTGCAGGTAGGCAACCAGCTGGAGGCTAACTATCAAAAAGAGTAGTGCCGAGGGTCCTAACAACTGTTCTTCAAACAAATAGCTATCTAAAAGAGTTGTCAACTAAGTCCACTTGGAAGAAGCACACCACATTAATTTTTAAATGGTTGCTTTTGTTCCACAATGGGAAAATTAAGTAGTTATAATAGAAACAAGATGGCCTGTAAAACTTAAAAGTATTTGCTCTATGTGAATACCTTTACACACACACACACACACACACACACACAATTGGCTTCCTTTGATTTGTCTCTATGATCTGGTCCTCCTTATTCAATTCACAACCTGCATCAGTGAATGTTGTATTGCTGAATTAAACAAATGGTGAAATGAGACTATTTCCCAGATTTTTGAAAATTTTTAGGTGTCAGGATGAATCAGTGATTACATAAATTGAAATCAAAATATAAACTGAAAACAAAGACAGCTTAAAAGAGAGTGAATTAAAAAAAAGAGTGAATTTATTTTCAAATACATCAAGTTTAAAATACTCATAGAAGTTAGATATGATTCTCTGTTGAAATGTGAAATATGCAGTCTAAAATACAAAAAAGAGTTCTGATTAGAAATACACCTATATATTTGGGAAGAATAGCTATACAAAATCCCCCACATTATGATTAAAATAGCAGCAGTATGTGAGGTCATATGGGAGTAGATGTGAAGTGAAACAAGAACGTCTAGATTGGAATATTGAGGGTTTTTTTTACAAGGCAGGATGAGGAACAGAAACTACCAATACAGATCATAAAGATATAAAGAGATTTGATTTTCAAAAGGGAGAAATAGTCCCATAGAAATCAATATCTCAGGGATTTCACAGAAGTTTGGATAAGCCAGAAAGTCAACTGCATCTCTAGAAAATTAAAGTTAGCCTAACCCCTTTGAAGAAAAAAAGGCAGAAAGTCACTAAAATATGCCAATATTTTCTTTTTGGGTTTTTTTATTAAATCATTTTATTGGGGGCTCGTACATTGCTTTTCACAATACATAAATAAACATACTGTGGCAGGCACCTTCACATGTCTGCTGCCATCCTCATTCTCCAATCATCCGCCTTTTCCCCTGAGCCCCTGGTATCGGCTTTTCCATCCCTTCCCCTCCTCCCCTGCTCTCTCCTTCCCACCAACCCTCAATACTCTATAAACTATTATTGTTCTGTCATATCTTACATCACCCAACCTCTCCCACAACCCAGAAGTTCAAGGTCTGGGAAACAAAGTTCAAAGATTAGTGCATTGAGGAAGTAATACAATGAAAGTGGAAAATATAGATTTCCTTTTCTTCCCCATGGGCCCCAAGAGCCTGTATCAAGGGGAAGTGAGCCATAGGCTTTAGAAAATCAAGAATTCCTGTTTGAAAGCTGTATTCATTTAAGAATGGGAAATTTCAGCAATTGGTCTGTCATTGCGAGAGAAGCAGATATCCCAAAAGGAGAGAGAGGAGTAACCGATGTTAACCAGTCAGAGAAAAACAGAAGGAGAAGGAAGAGGGCTTAGTTCTAACGTGGCAGAGGGAGAAATTGGTGGTAGATCAATATATCACAACTTCATGTAGATCAAAAGAAACAGAACTGGAACATGATTTGCACATGTGGATTTTGTTAGATAGAAGATTTTATAAGACTGGTCCAGGGTCTTGGGATCAAGGCAATCCAGGAACGACTTATTAGTGCTCACAATTGTTCCAAAGCCAGAGCCTGTTGCTGCAGCCACTGTGTCTCAGAAGATTTTCCTTGTTTCACTGCCCTTCAGTTTTCCCAAATGTTGATTTCCTTCTCCCAGGACTGATCTCTCTGGACAACATATTCACAGTATGCAAGACCGATTTTTATCATTTGGGGCTCTTAGGCGTACTCTGGACTTACTTCTTCCAATACAGATCAGTCTCTCCTTTTAGCAGTGCAGGGTACTTCACACACTCTTTCACAATAACTCACTCACTTATTTATTCACTCACTCCCAAAGAACATCTAAAACAGAATATTACTGGCCCGGAGGGTTTCTGAGACTGTAATTCTTCACCCAGTAGAAAGCCTAGTTTTTCTCCTGAAAAACAGCTAATCATTTTGAACTGCTGACCTGACAGTTAAAATTCTATTTTGCTTTTGACCTTCTCTGTAGAGAGTAGGTAGTTCCAAATTTTACTTGACTTACCTCCTCCTTTTCAAAAAAAAAAAAAAGTATCATTTCTAGGAATGCGCTAATTGGTATTTTTTCTTATCCCTTCAATCTAGAACAAAATGTACTTATCTGCTTTTACAGTCCCCCTGGCTCATTCCAGAAGTCCCTCAAGGGATGGAATCCCCACTTAGGGAAACACTGCTGTAGAGATTGAAGAAAGTATTGTATTATGTTCACAGCATATCTGTTGCACAACTAGTTCTTTGAAAGACCCACAATGAGAATAAGGGTCAGCCAATGTGGTTTTTACTAAACAGTATGGCTTTTTTGTGCCGTCGTCACATATGTATTGCATCTGTTTTTAACAGCATAGTGAAAGAGTAGGGTCACTCTCAAGAGTTATATTCTTAGGAACCTAGGGGGTTCTGTAGAGATGCTATGGGTCTGAATCAACTCATTGGCAGTGACTTTGGTTCGATGACCTTTGGTCAACATGACTGATTTCTTGTAAATTTGAACTACTATTAACAAATATAAAATTAAAGTCCCAGTCTCTTTTTAGAAATTGTCTCATTATGTCCTTAAAGGCGATGTCAAATGTAGATCGACTACATTAACTATTCTTCACTTTGTGTAAAAACTACCTTTTGATTTACTTACAGAAAATGTTTGTTAATTTATATTGACATTTATGACTGATAATATATAATAGGCATACTAATTCATCTATGCTTCTGGAAAAAAGTGGAACATTATGAATCTTTTTGTTTTTTTGAAAAATACAATTGCTATTAAACTATTTGTTAAAATTCAGTTGCTATTTTAATATTCTCTAGCTTATTAAAATAATTCTCAAATAAATACATATTTCTTAAATATAACTTTTTTATTTAGCTAAACATGTGACAAGACATTAAAAGACACAAAATTTAATTGAAGCACCTCATTTTCCATCCTTCCATGTAGCAGATACCCTCAAAATTTTCTTATGTGCTTTTCCAGAAATTCTCTATGGTATCTATATCACATGTGTGAGAGAGATGAGGTCATCTACTCCCATAAGGACTTCCAATCTCAGAACTATCAATAAGAATCTATTGAAGGGAAGTAAATTTGTCTTTGTAATTATTACTAATTTGTCAATATTCTAATAAATGTACATGTTAGTGATTTTTAATGACTTGGAAATCTTCATGTGCTTCAGTAAGTGCAGTGTGTCTAACGTATACGCATAGCAAGACAACCAAATAATTCGTAGTTTTTATATGTATGTCTAGACTTAAAACCATGCTTACAGAGATCTTTCTTGTTTAACAATTTTATAAGACTATTTCTGGTTGTATTATTGCTCTTTCAAAATTTATTCCATTTGCATTTGATTTTTGTGAGTTATGAGCTGGGGCATATTATCTCATGATTTCCCTTTTGAAATAAAGGAAGTTAAGTGGAGAAAGGTTAAGTGGCTTTACTGAGTTTATACATGTGATCAGTGACCAAGTCACTCTTCCTGTTATTCTGTGTACTTTCCAACACCTTATTAAATAAACACATAAAGGCAGGCAGCAGGCTAGGGGGATGGAAAGTGAGTGCAAGAGGAGAGAAAACAAACTTTAGATATTTTTCTTCTCATTCTAGACATGTGAAGACCTGGAATTCAATAAACAGAATTCTTGGCTTCTTTTCCTTTATAAAAAAAAAAAGCAGTTTTCTGGATTATAATGATTTTCTAGACTTCATATTTATAAAGTATACTTTTAAAGAAGTTAAAAATATGATTCACACTAGTAAGATGTGTGTCAAAGATATGTTTTACTTCAATGAAAAAACAAGTAGGATGCTAAAGTTGACCCAAAGAAGATACTATAAATTTAGATTTTATAGAATGAAATTACTGAGCTCAATGTAAAAGCACTTAGTTTGTATGGAGTATCACAATCATAACTTCTGGGGTTATGCTTTCTAGTCAGCAGGAGTCACTTGGATGTCTTCTGTACAAAAATCTATCAGTTAATATGTAACTGCAGAACGTGGGTCCCAATCACTTAGTATGTAGCAAGTCAGACAGACACACCCCTAGATAATTGAGTAATCCTAGGATCAGCCCATTTGATAACACTCTAGTGAAAGATTAATATGAAAAGTATATCCATGGAACTTCTACATTGTTCTGAATACCTTTTCAACCTTTTTATAATCTAAAAATATAGATTTTTCAAAAATAAATAAATTTTAGAGTAATAAATTATTTCATTTATTGACTGTATGGATGGTAAACTATTATTCTGCTAAATAAAGTAACACCTCAAACACCCTCTATCTCAACCCAAATTAAATGCTAAATACATACACATACAGTCATGATTCAATTTGAACTTAAAGGAAACTTGTGTGTTGCACAGTAAAGTGACTCCAAAGTAGTTTCTTTGGTAGTAATTTATAAAGAAGCAGATCACCAGCCTTCTTTCACAGAGCTGCTACTTGTGTTATAAATGGCATTCTTTGTGTTTAAGAATCAAATGCAACCCACTGGTGTCACCTGGAATCTTACATAAACTAAGGCAGACAGAGGGCAAAAACTAAGAGATCTCATAAAATCAGACAGACAAATCGGCAGCAAAGAAAAGTTGGCCAAGAGCATTACCGTATAAAGAATTAGAATTTAAACTCGTCAGAGAGAGAATTTCAAGTAGATGGTTTCACATAAAGTCAAATGCTAATATTTTATTAAAAGAAGATTGTTGTGCAGCAATTTGAAGGAGAAATATACATTACATTGTGTTGGAGAGGTAGATGTGCATCAAGGAGATTGTGAGATATTTTGACTTTGTGTTAAATAAGGTTTTAAAAAGCTGAGTGATGTGAATTGGTATTCATTTTAAGCAGAATCATTCTGAGGATCATGGAGACAATGCTTCAGGGAAGGGCAGGAATGGAAATAAGGAAGCAAGGGAGGGGGCTTCAGGTGGGACATGATAGCGAGTTGAACTAGGGTGGAAATGGAAACTGTTAGGCAGTTCAGAGGGAAGGGCTGGGGGATTGTTCATCACTTGTCAAGGGTGAATATTACTGTAAGGATTGGTTGACAAATGTACCAAGGTTACAAGTACCAATGTTACAATCCTGGTACAAAGTAGCAGTTACTAAGTGGCTATTATGATCGCTAACTTACGAAGAGAAAACAATATAAAATGAAAGGAATTCAATGTTTTAAATAACATTTTATCATGCTTTTTGCTGAAAATTTAATAGCCCATGTGTTTATGAAATACACACAAGTGTTAAGAAGACACTTTGCTAATGCATATGAAAATCTGAGCTAAAATGTCCATTGGTAAAATCATATAAGGTAAAACTTAATAGACCAATAAGCAGGGAGAGAATGTCATTAAAATTATTACTAAAATGTCATTAGTCTCAGGAACTGCATTTTATTACCTGTTGTGGCAGTCACCTAATCTGGTATCAATTTGGGTATTAAAAGTGTAGGAGTGGAGTTTAGACTGTCAATCTGGAAAGCGCCAATGAGACCTTGGTGTGGGCATGGCCCTCTCCTCTGAGAATTCTGGGAAATCTGATACTTCCTTCTAGGAAGCAGGAGACACTCTATCACTCATTTGGAGATTCTCTGCTGACAAGACTTACTTCCTGTGAGACATCCCTGAGGAGAAGCCACATGGAGCTACCCTAGTGCCCTGAGCTAGACAAGCCACATGGATGTAACCAGACCTCTGAAACTAAAGAAGCCACAGAGAGACTCCTGCCAGCGCTGACATGCTTAAAATGCCACTGGATCCAAAGACTTTCTACTCACTGGCTTGTGATCATTCTACAGTTGGCATCATTGCATGTATTTCATGAGTGTGAAGAGGACTTTATCGATTGATATCAGATATATGGGTTAATATCAGACTGAGAACCTTGGACTGGACTGGGTTGGGATGTTTTTCTAATGAACAGTTGCTCTTATATATATATATAACTCTTTCTTATACATATGAGTTTCTATGGATTTGTTTCTCTAGTCTACTCAAACTAACACATTTATTATACAATCCAATGGATAGAAAAGGTGAGAAAGTATTTAATTCCTCCTAGGCAAGAATAACTCCTGAAGTAATAACACTAACCAAGGAAAGTCTCAACCATTGCAGATCATGAAAGGGGCCCTGGGTAGCCTAAATGGCTGATGTCCTAGGCTGGTACCAAAAGATTGGGGATTAAAGTCCATCCCCACACAGGTCGGAAGAGCGGTCTGGTGAAGAACTTTCAGGAAAAAAATTCAACCACTGAAAACCCTCCTGTAACACGTAAGAGTCAAACTGGGTTGAATGATGACTCTTTTTGTTTATCATTTATATGAGTAACAAAAATTGTGCAATTCTTTTTAAAAACACCAACAAATTTTGATTCAATGGTATATGAAAGACCTCACTTATCTGATAGTTTGCCAAGCTGTGGTGATTTTTGTGTTCTATGAGGTTGGGAGTTGTGCCCAGGGCACCACTCATGGTGAACAGGCTTCAGTGAAATTTCTAGACTAAGAATCAGTTAGGAAGAAAGAAAAGATCTCTCGCTTCTGACATATTGACAAATAAAAATGTCATGAAGCCCAGGGGAATATTGAGTGATATGGCACAGGACGTTGAGCCCCTCAGTTTGGAAGGCACTCAAAATACAACTGGGGAGGAGCTGCCTCCTCAATTGTAATGACATGGCAAACCCATTGGGATGGACTGTTATTTGGGACTTTATTTCCTTGTGGCACACAACTTAAAGTGAGAAAAAGCAGCTGCAGATCTTCGTTAATGAAAAGTTGTAACTTTTAAGAGAGGGAACCCTAGTGATGTGGTAGGTTATTTTTCTCAATTAGAAGAAGACACACATTATCGAAAAGAAGAGACAAAGGGGAAAGATTGGTGAATCCAAAAGATATTGGAGTTATGCAACCATGAGCTGAAGAATAACTTGACGTCCTGCAAAAATGTAAGAAGCAAGGAAAGATTCTCATCTGGAGCCTTTGGAGAGAGTGTATCTTGCTGAAACTGTGACTCACAATTCTGGAGGAATTGTGAAAAAAAATTTTCCATGACTAAAATCCAACAATTTTGTGTCCATTTGTTAATGCAGTCATGGAAAATGGTTATACTCCTAGTGCCTCTGTTGATTAATCTTCATGTGAGTTTTTCTATGGCCTGCTTTTTCATTATTTTTTTGTAGAATTGATCAGGTCACTCTTCATTGGTTGTCTCACATTTCTTTCTTGGGTCAAAAAACCCTAAGACAATTCATCATTTGAATTTCCAATTTCCCTGGACTTTCCTGACCATTGATGCTCCTATTTCCTGTCCCTGCCTGTTCACTTTCAGTTTGAGTTTAGCCAATTTTCATGGTTCCTTAATCCATTAGATTTACCGACATCCTATACACATTTTATAATTGATGTGAATTTTATTGACTGGTTCTTATGAAATCTGAAAGCTCTTCATCTTGACTTCTATTATGTAACAATCATCACCTGAAGACTCCATTTAACATAATAAAAAATGCGTAAAAAATAGCAGAGTTGAGTTAGCTTATCAAGGTAATATCTAAATTCTTTCTAGCTAAAACATTATCAAGAATGCTCACATATTACAGCAATTGATCTTCTACTTTTCCTTCTGAGAAATTTCAGCTTTCTGTTTCTGTGAAGAGGTTTTTGTTTCTATTTGGCAGTCGTTGTTAGGTACCCCCAAGTTACTTCTGGCTCAGAGAGATACTCTCTACCACATAAGATAAAGCACTGACTAGTCCAATTCGTCTTTTTGATCAGAAATTCTCAACCTGTGGGTCATGATTCCTTTGGGAGTCGAACAACCCTTTCACAAGAGTCACCTGATTCATACAGGAGCAAAATTATAGCTATGAAGTAGCAATGAAAATAATTTCATGCTTGGGGTTACCCCAATATGAGTAATTGTATTAAAGGGTCGCAGCATAGGCAAGGTTGAGAACCACAGGTCTTGATGGTTCACATCTTCTTGTTCTCCTTGTTTGTCTGACAGGATAGTATATATGCATTTTTTTTCTTCCTGGCTGTTCCATTCTTATAAAGAATAATGTTGCCAATAATGCCATGATTATTTGAAACAGTCCTTCTCATGTGACTCTAGTGAGGCGTTTAGAAATGTTCCTTTCCTTTGTTATCGTATTCACATTACTATCGCCCCTTCTCATGGTTACTCAGACTCATGACAGTCAGTCTTTCGAGTTTCCCCCTTTTCTCTCCCTGGAACCCTATGCAGTCTCCTGTGCTGTCACCTATTTGTCCTATGGCTTTCAAGTTCTGAGATCAATTAGAGGGAGAGATGGAATGTTTTCATCTGAATCTCTTACAGTTTGCTCCATAGATTATGAGAGGTTCAGCTACCCACATCTCCGTGCAACCGTTTTGCAGGAAATTTTGGGTGCCCTGGTTTGAGCAAGCTCTTAGGTTCTAAGGTAAATCAGTTGTTCTGGCATCTGGCATCAGTACATATTTTCAAGGTACTTTTGAATGAGAATTGGCTCAATGACAGTGTTTTCTTTTCTTGTTGGGAAGCATTGTGGGTTACAAAATGAACATCTAACCACACAATCAATGATTCAAACCACCACATAATTACTCAGTAGGAGAAATTTGAAACTATACTTTCCCTGAAAGATTCAAAATGTTGAAAACCCCAACAGGCAGCTCTTCACTGTTCTGTGGAGTCATTATGAGTCCAAATCAACTCCATTCTAGAGGGTGGGACTTTTACATTTTCTTATTTAATGTGATTTTAATATGTAGTTTGACAGCACTTCTCTAATGCAGTGGGCACTTAATATCTGCTAGAACAATACTCAAATGCCACATCTATTTTATAATTTTCCAGATGTGCATTTGCAAAGTCCTGAACTTAATATTCAGGGTCTCTCAGTTCTGTTCCTATCCGGTCACCTACTAGAATTGACCTGGGTCCCTCTTTATCTCCCTCACTTAGTTCCTTGTATTCCCTACATAGAAATAGAAGCTACCTACAAAGAACCACTCCTTACCCCCAACATATCAGACATAATAAGACCAAAGATTGTGTGCATTCGTGCATGTGTGTGTGTGTGTTAGATAGAGAGAGAGGGAGAGAGAGAGAGAGAGAGAGAGAGAGATTTATGAATGCAAGTTTCTGAGGTAGTTGTTCCCTTCTACATTTTTGAAATGTTTGAGAGTATATAAAAGATTGAAACCCAGTCCTCATTCAGAAGTCAAACTGTCAGCTTATTCACTGCTTGCCGAACTTTTCTTCAGAAATATTTCTAGTAATTACTTACACTTGTTGAGTATCACTGGCCAATTGTCAAGAAGGAGCAGTCTTCTCAACACTCAGGACTTTGTAGTTCAAAATTCAAAGTGATTGGGCCTTGAAGCAGAGATCTGCTCTTTGCCTGCCAAGTGGCTATTTTCTAACCCATTTTTATGGATTGAATTATATTCCTTCAAAATGTTCATCATAAATCCTTACCTTTACACCTCTCTTTATTTGAGAATACAATTTCTTTGGTGTACTATTGAATCCATCAGACTGCATTGTGTGATGGTCAGGGTTGATGCTAACTGGTACCTGTGTGAAATTAGCGGTGGAATCTAAAGTCTTGATCAGGTCCCTGCCCACTGCTGCCTTCTTGGAGACATGGCCATTTTCTGGGTGGCACTGAGGGTAATTGCCCCTCTTGTTTTCTCCTCTTCCCCTTTCTTCTTGCCTGGACCCTGCATCTGAATTTTGGGTGATGGTCTGCCAACCCTGGAAACTGCCCCAAGTGACCTGTGATACTTCCACCTGAAGTGTCACCTTCCTGCTTCACTGCCAGCAGCTGCAGGAATTTGGAAGGGGATCCAGGTAGAATTTGGCTCGGGAACTTGAGTTGGACTGGACCGCTTCCTTTCTCTTGAGATAAAGTTATCGCTTATACATATATGAGGATAACTCAGTCTAACACAATTTAGTACTAGAAAGTAGGGTCTAGGGAAACAACGATAATCAGGTGAAGTTGAATACTAAATCTCTTTCTGTAGCCAGAGGTTATCTGATATGGCCTCCACGTGTGCTCATCCCTTGCTATGTGGAATGGGATAGGAGCATGGGGCTTTAGGAACAAATAGGGGAAAGGGTCTAGGAAGTGAAACTACTGATTCCAGTTTGGTTTTGACTTCAGCTCAAGGGAGAAACCCCACTTTGGAAAATTCCCTGGGAAAGGTCATGCTATTTTAAAAAAAATGACCTGTACAAGGCCAGGTCTGCTGGATAGACCCTACCATAGGCCAACTGCCATGTTTATATGAATGGGGAGGTCTAGTGCAGAAAGCAGTTGACCTAGTATAAAAGGATTATGTTTAGAGGTGTTTGTTTAGTTATCTGTACTAGAGTTATATTAATTTCTTCTACTCAGAGTTATAAATAGACAGGTATTATAGAAATGAAAATTGGGAGTTATGAGTAGGAGAGTTTACAAGCTTACAACTGTCAGTCTTTACAATTAGATTTGATAAACAGATAGTAAGAAATTGCCCTGAAGAAATAGGCTTTTGCTTCAAGTCTTTACAGAGTAAAGGGCTCAAATTGCCTCCATCCAGAGTCCTGAGCCTCAAGGATCTGTGCCTTTGAAAAGACATGCCCTAGAACTGCAGAAGAGAGGACAAAATGAGGACTGATTTAGTTTTTTGAACTTAAATGAATTCAAGCAGTTTTTCTTTGAAATGTCTAGACTGGGAGAGTGGGGGTTCATCAGAAAGCATCCCTTTCAAGGACCAAAAGGTAAAAGGATTCTATGGAGAAACTGGTATGCTTGCTAGGTGACCACCTTAAGGCACCTGTTGAATTATTCCTTATGTACATAAGAGTTTACATGGTTTTGCTTCTCTATAAAAGTCACCTGATACAGGTTGTCTTTTAGTAAAACTTAAACAGGCAAAGGCTAGAATCAGAGTCAGGGGAAATGGACTGTCATGCAGCAGGAAGACAACCATAAGCAGAAGCTCAGAGACAAGAACCTTTCTCCACCGTAAGAGTCAACAAAGAAAGAAGTCTTCTTCTAGAATCAGCACCCTGAATTAGGACCTCTGTTCTCCTAAACCCTGAGAAAATAATTTTTGTTTGTTAAAGCCACACATTTGTGGTGTTTCTGCTGTGGTGGCAGGCGATAACAGTGACGCTTAATGTGTGGCAACATTGTGGCCTGGTGATGCTGATGACTGAGAATCTCCTGATCTTTGCAGCAACCTGTGGTGGTGAAAACACTTCCTCCCCACTTCTTCCCAGAAACAGAATTGTTTACAAAGTTCATAGCAGAGACAGAAAATGAAAACTGAAGCAAAAGATTTCATATGATAGGTCTGAAAAGTATGACTGTGATGAAATTGAATCAGCTGGCCAGGGAAGTTGTTTAAAAGCTAGCAATAGAAACTTCTTCCAAGGGACCAAATGAAACCATATGGTATGCTCCATCTTCTCAGCATTTCAAAAGTACTTGATCTTATGGTTTCTTATTTGGTTCCTTCTTTTTCACAAGAATAAATATCAATGATGGGAAATCTACAATTGTAGCCCTACCCTTGTTTACAGACGTTTAAAATGTTAATATTCTTCAGTGTGGTATGCATATGTAATCTTATTAAAATAATATTGACCCACTGACCTTTACATCTTTGTAAATTTATAATTGAATTATACACACAACATGGGGTTCTGGAGGAACATTGGACTCTGGATAAGGAGATGTGAATGAGATGATCCTTCAATGAGATTTATTGAGTAATTTCAAATTCCTATTTCCAGACAATCTCAAAAGGATGGTTGGACGTGTCATGCCATTGATTGGAAGTGTCAAGTGACCTTTGTGCCTGGCTCAGATAAATACAAGTTAGGTTGTTTAACTTTGCTAGACTTTACCAGGACTTTACTAGATTAACACTGAAAAATCCCATGTCTCAAGGAATCTTTCACTATCTAGTAAATACATATGGTTGGACATCATACTGGCAGTATTAATATATCATCCAGGACACTTAAAAACCCTGGTCTGAATAAGAACTTGTTGTCAAAACTTTGTCGATGGGTGATGAAAACAAGTAATATGCTCAGCTGGTGAACAGAAAAGTAAAGAATCAAGAGAACCCTCATAAGAAAGGCGAACAATCTACTCCCAAATATCAGGCTCGAAACCCTAAGAAGCAGAGTTTCCCCCCAACACATAGGATAACCATAAGAATTCATAATAGGTGGTATCTTTATGTGTGTGTCCCTGCTTTTAATATCCAAGTTACTAGGTCTCACAACAAATAGAAATATAGAGAGAATTTTTGAAAATAAGGAATAGACCATGTTTTCATTTACATCCCTCTAAAAGTACTGATAAGCTATAGATAGGTTAGAGAGCTATTAAGTGTATGCAGGCAGGAGGCAGTTTACAACAAGAGGAGTATCAGCAAAAAAAGGTGGGAGCATGGAAAGACAATGGGAGGAGTATAAGAGTTAAATACAAAAGAAGTAAATAGCCCGGCAGAGGCCGAGCGGGAGGCCGCGGGGCAGGTGCTGCTGTCGCCCACAGGTGGCAAGAAGAAGCCCCTGAAGCAACCGAAGAAGCAGAACAAGGAAATGGATGAGGAAGACAAGGCTTTCAAGCAGAAGCAGAAAGAACAAAAGAAACTGGAGCTCAAGGTGAAGGCCGCGGGCAAGGGCCCCCTGACCACAGGTGAAATTAAGAAATCTAGCAAGAAGTAAGCTGTTCTTGGTGACAGAGGCCATGATGACGCTTGATCCCATTCCTGTGTAAACATCTGCATTCCCTGCTATCACATTTGTTGCCACTCAGAATGAAATGTTGTCTTGGAGCCTGCTGTACATTTAAGAGTAAACTTTTGTAAAAAAAGAAGAAAAAAAAGAAGTAAATATTGTTATATCTACATTTCTTCTATAATGATTACCTATTAATAGACTCCTGGATTAGTTATGGGGATTGAGTGGGTGGAAGAGGGAGAGTAGGATTAGAGATAGCTAGCTAGCTAGCTAGATCTTTAAAAGGAGTTTGTACATGAATATTTACCTTTGTTTTATGAATACCCATGGATGTGGTAGAGCATAAAGAAAGAACGTTATGAAAACTTCTTTCTTAGATATAAATCAAGATCTTGGGAGAATGAGTTCTTGAACATCAAGCTCATAACCAGAGTCACAGTAGACATGAAAGTCAAGTGCTGTAGCACCACGCTCTACATTCTCGTTTGAGGAGTAGTAACTGGAGTGCTAGGTCTCCTTTGTCTGGAGAAAGCAGATAGAAACAATTAACTCAATGGACTAATTGATTTATGCACATTAGTTTTCATGACCCTTATCTCAGAGCTAGATGCTGCCTGACTGTCATTAACAACCACTCATGAAGGGATCACATTACAATCTCTTGGATAGAATGAGAGGAAATAATGTTGAATAAAACTTAAAATCTTAAACAAATCTGGCTAACGAGTCAGCTAGAGAAGGGTGCAACCCCTAAGAGTATGTCACCTGGTCACTTTTTAGTTCTGCTGCTGGATTCACCCATGTAACTCAATTTTTAGCCAAACAGTACACGGGTCTACAAAAGCATGGCACTGGTGACCTAGGATCATCTTCAAATTATCAAGCCTGATAGGTAAAGGAGTAGCACCTATCCAAGGACGAAATTTAGAAATGTGATAATTAGATTTTTGTGTCAACTTGGCAGGGCAGACTTTTCAGTGGCCTTGCAATGAGTCTTCTATGATGGAGTGTGCTGTGGGAAAGGAAGCAGTTGTAGGAGGGAGGATAGGGAGGACTCTAGGCTCCTTACTCAGGTCACAACCCTGATGCACTTCTCAGAAAGGTTCTTGGGAGATATGGCCTCTCCTACTTAAGCAGACTCTATGGGAAGGCTTTCTCTCTCCCCTTGCTTGTCTGACTTCTGTGTCTATCTCTTCATCATCCAGTTCTTTGAACTTCAGTGAAGAACTGGACATATTGCTTTCCAACCCAGGAAACTGTGAGCCACCCGCCATTTTACCTGCCAATGTTGGATCCATTCCACTCCATAGCCATGTAATTGACCTGTTGACTCTGCATTCATTTTTGTTCTCTGCCTCCACCAGACTATGGCCTTGCTTCTGGGCTCATCTTCATACATCCCAGCTTGTCAGATCTGGCAGCCATATGAGGCAAGAAACACCTCCACCTTAATATCTGACCCATACATTCCACACCGGAGTTGCCTGCTTCCCCCACCATGCAAGCCACTTCCTTAATGTAAATGTACTTCTTTATCTACAGAAATAAGCATCATGGTTTTGTCTGTCATAGAGAACCCGGTGTAGCACAGAAGTGTTAGAAGAAAAGAGGGAAGGGAGACAGGACGCAGGGAGAAGTTGGGTGTCTGGTATTGCACTGAGAATATTTACTTGAAAAATATGGCACAGATTGTGTAGGAATTGCTGCACGTGAAACTGATAGCCTGATTGGGAAACCTTTACCTGTTTCACAAGAAAAAGTGAAAAGAAAAAGGAGAAAGAAAGGTAATAGTTGATCCGAGCACATTGGATTCCATGTTAATATTTTAATCATAGTTAAATGGCAAATTATACCTACTGGGAAAAATAGTTGCACCTAGTAAGTTAATGAAAAGCCTCCAAATGTTGAATCTCTAATATATAACTTAGTGGACTTGGCTCTCACTTATAGTCCTGTAACAATCAAAGATTTCAAGATGCCTGCAGTCCAGCTCTGCTCTTTGCCACTGATGAACTTCGGGCAGGTCAATTTTTTAGAAGTCCCCCATCTTGCCCTGGGGCAGGCACATTTTTGAGACAGAAGAGCCATTCCTCCCTCCCAACAATTTAAAAATCATTTGAGAGCCATAAATAAATTTTGGCTCAAACAAGTTAACCCTCCATTAGCCGAAAAATATCCTTTCATTTTTTTTTCATTTGACTTGCAAGCCACCTGGACATACTGCAGGAGCTGCATGTGGCTCATGAGCCCCGGTTTGCCTACTTCTGATGTAGCCCAAATATTGAAGATAGGAGGTTAGGACTCTTACTGTTTTACCATATTTTAAAATCATTGACCTGATAATTTTATTGTGTCTTTCTTAATAACCATATCAAAACCAAGTCAAACTAAGCCAAATCTACTGTCATCACATTGATTGATACTTTTAGTGACCCTATATTTCATTTTTTTTGGACCATGAGGTACACCTGACCATAAGACACAACCACTTTTGAGAGCAAAAAAGTAGAAAACAATATTCTGAAACAAATGGTACCAGTATACTAAAATGTTCTGGGGTACCACACCTTTGGGCCATAAAATGCACCCTCATTTCCCCCCACATTGGGGGTGGGTGGGAGAGTGTGTCTTCTTGTCTGAATGATAAGGTAGGGTTTCCGAGAGAGTACATCTTTTTGAGAGTCATCTCCTCTTTCTCTAAGGGAGCAGTGGGTAGGCTAGAAGTACTAACTTTGGTTAAAAACCTAACCTTTAACCCATTGTGCCACCAGGACTCATTTAGCAACTATGGGGGTTTAAAAGAGAATACAATATAAATTATCATCTGAAGAAACCATATCCTAATCTGACTGAAAGTTTTTTTTTTCTTACCAGAGGATTTGGTAGAAGAAAGCCATAATCTTCAGATATGTGAAATCTTTCTAAAGAGAATGTCCAGGTTTTCTTCAAATTCTGTTCTTGAGCCTCCATTATCTTGTTTCAAGTATCCACAGTGAAACCGCACTGAAAAGGCAACTGCTTTAAATACATGTTTATAAAATATCTACCATGATGAAACTTGGACACAGCATTCGTTGGCTGTGCAGTGTTGTCCAGTATCCCAGCACTGAGACAGAACTTTGCCCTGAGATGAAATTCTAGATGGTTCCTGGACTTTGTCTTGCACCAAATTGAGCAAACAATTAAAGATAACTGCTTAAAACACAAACAAGTAAGCAAGACCTCCTCAGGGAAAGTGATTGCATCACCTGAACGCAATAGTGTTCTACGTTGGAAAAAGGGTAATGGACCAGCTTTTCACTCATGATTGATTCAAAACTTCCTTACAAGAACCTGGCTTACAGTGAGATTTCACAAGTGGGTTTTTATCCCCAAGGAGTAGCCTATGGAAGCCAGAAGTGAGCACTGGAAAGTCACTGCAGATAGGGACTGAGCAGGGTGGGCAGAATCACTCTAAATGAATGCTGAAACCTCCGCAGGGTTTGATTTTTAGTTTGCAAAATATATATTGAAAATATTGGTGCCTTCGTTACTTTTTACAATTAACCACCACAGCAGAGGGAGATCTTGGAATTTTTATTTTAAAGAATGGGGCAGTAATGTACTAACAAGCTTTAGAATATTCAGTACAGATAATTCAATTCAAGCATCTTTTATGGGACAACCATTAAGAAGATTTCCCCTCCCTTTGAAGTAGTCATTACTGCCTTCATTTGGCAATTGAGTAAACTGAGGTCACTACATATGCATAAGCTTCCCCGGTACCAATCTACTAATTATCAACAAAACCAAGGCTAGAATTAAAGTATCTTGAAATACAAGCCATTCCTCTGTTCACTAGATAACCAGGCTGCCGGTAGCAGCACGATTTGAATTCAACTCAATGTGCAGATCAATTAATGCCTGGCAATTAATGCCTGGCAATCTGTAGATCTGATGGATCTGTCTGTGCTTGAAATCTTTGGACACAGTATTGTCAGCAGATGTATTTTAAAGAGTAATTTAACCAATATACACCTTCTTTTTGAAAGCATGAATAGTAATGGTATGAAATGCAACATTTCCTAGGGAGTTTTAGCTTTAAAGACTGGGTGCCTAAATCGCCTGTGGACTTCACGGTTCATTAAGAGTCACACAAGGCTATCCTCAGCAATCCACTTCCTTTCCATCTAATATCCAACCAGTCTTGAAGTTCAATTTCTTATAGTTCCTAAAGGCAATCTCCCAGACTCTGTGTTTGACGCCCCTCCTGTTCTTCTCTTCCTTCCATCTCAAATGAAAAGATGACTTGGGTTTTGGGTTTTTTATATTGGGTGTACTATTTTTTAATCCCTCACCTTGGGAACATTCAGGAATTTATTGCAGTAAATTATAAAACCATAGAATCTTTAAATACATGTACTATAATTGAAATAACATTATAGAATAAATAAGCTAGTTTGATGCCTTGATTATACATATGAGGCACCTTGGAATTAAATGACATAACAAATGCCATCCTGGGAGGTGGCATCATAATTAAAGTAGAAAACCCAGCTGCTGATTTTCAATGCAAGAATTCACCACCATCAAGATGAACTGGTTTTTCCTGTATGCAAATCTTGGCTCAACCATCTGATAGCTATGTGGCATTGGATAGGTGATTTGAATTCTGAGTCAGTGCTCCACATTTTCCAGAAAGACAAGTATTTTTTCCAGAGAAACTTTATGATGAATAAATGTTAAAACAGAGGTGGACCATCAGCAATACAGAAATAACACAAAGGTTACTTCTTTCATATTCTTTCTTCATTCTCAAACTCCTAATGCTATACATTTCTGATTTTCTTTTCTAGCATTTTGACCAATGTCTCTACAGTTTGTCTTGTTTTGTCTATTTAGCACTCATTATATAAGCACTTAGAAAGCCATTATGAAAATATTTTAATCTGCATTTTCTCCTTCAGTGTTTTTTTCCATCTTCATACAACTTATTAAATAAATCTGTCAAAGATTTCAAAACTATGTACTCAGACTTAACCTTTCTGAATCCCAGGAATGAGGGTCATGTGATGTGTGGATCTATGATCCACTCATACCTAACTGACTACAGAAACTTTAAAGGGCACTTCAATGTAGATAAAATAGATAATAAGAAAGATAAAATATATATAAAAGAAAAGAAAGCATTTTATAACTGTACTTAAGCCCTCTGTTCATGCCTCATATTAACTTGCTTCCCCTGAAATAACTAGTACTTTGTATATTTCTCTCTTTATTCACATTATTTCAAATCCTCCAAACTTTTCTTGACTCTCTCTACATGTCTAAATCCTACTTACCTTTTGAGAAATATCTCAAATTCTAACACTATACTTTTGCTGATATTTTAGAGTAGTTCTAAGTATTATATCACTCTTTCTGAAAAGTTTTAGTCATTTTGTAGAATTTTAATATCACATTTTAAGTTCTATGCTGTTTTTCACTAATATAACCACCTCACCTTCCCTATTAGAAGGTACTTGAGGATAAAACAGGTAGCCAATTTAGCTTTGTATTTTCTTTAGCAGCTTGTCCACTGGCTAGTGCCTAATAAACAAATTCAAAACCCATTCTTTTTGTTCTGTTCCAACTCAGAAATTCTGGAGGACAAGGGACTTCAACAGAGTTTCAAGGGTCGTAACTTTCTCTGCTAATGACATAACAAAACATTTTCAAGTCTTGAGTCCTTCAGTCAGCTTTTCTAGGCATCAAAATAATATAAAGAGACATTGAGCATTCATTTTATCTTGTACTGGTGTTGTTCTTGTTTGTCTTCGTCAAGAAGGCTTCAATTCACGATGGTCTGATTTACAGTAGAGCAAAAAATTGCCTTTCCAGTCCAATGCCACCTTCATGTTCACTGGTATATTTGAGTCCATTATTGTGGCTATGTGTGGCCTAGTATATTATGTAAGTGAACTAAGACACGCTGAGTAAAGCAAGAGAAATTCTCACAATTAAAATGGCATGAAAGTACGTCGGGCTTTGCTGGCAATTGCATGACATAAGCTTAGTTTCTGCTTCGAAATTGCTAAAGACCATTTAATCCAAATGGACAAAAGCAATGATCCCAAGCAACAATAATGGAACCTTGAGTTTGTCCTTGTTCAGCTCATTAATTTCCGTTTTGTACCTAAATTCAATGGGGACTTCCTGAACCTTATCTCAATTAAATATGTAGACATTTGGCATTGCAGTATTTTTTTTAACTCTTTCTTCTTGAAATCATCTATGACATCTATTTCTTTTTTTTCTCCAATGTATTTATTTGGGCTTCTCACAGTGCTTATAACATTCAATACATCATTTGTATCAAGCATATTTGTACACATGTTGCCATATTCATTCCCAAATATTTTCTACTTGAGCCCTTGGTATAAGCTCCTCTTTCCTCCTGCCTGTTTTTTTTTTAATAAATCATTTTATTGGGGGATCATACAACTCCCATCATGATCCATACATACATAAATTGTATGCAGACCACATTTGCACACTCGTTGCCATAATCACTCTCAAAACATCTTCCTTCCACTTAGACCCCCAGTACCAGCACCTCATATTTCCCTTCATTATCACCCTATCCTTCCCCCATGGACCCTTAATAATTTACAAATCATTATTACTTTTTCATATTGGACACTGTCCAATTTGTCCCTTCACTCACTTCCCTGTTGTCTGTGCCCCAGAGAGGAGGTTATATGTAGATCCCTGAAATTGGTTCTCCTTTCTATTCCACCATCCCTCCACCCTCCCAGTATCACCACTCCCATCATTAGTCTTCAGGGATCATATATCCTAAATTCCACATGATTCCAACTCCAGAGTACATCCCCTGGTCTAGCTGAATCTGTCTGGTAGAATTGGGATCATGATAGTTGGCGGGAGGAAGCATTTGAGAACTAGAGGAAAATTGCATATTTCATTGTTACTACGCTGTACCTTAGCTGACTCATCTCCTTTCTGCAACCCCTCTGTAAGAGGATTTTGCTTCACCTACTGATGGGCTTTGGGTCCCCAATCTGAACTCCCCTTCATACATAATGATATAATCTTTAGTTCTTTGATGCCTGATACCAGATTCCTTGGACAACTTGTAGCCACACAAGCTGGTGTGCTTCTTCCATGTGGGCTTTGTTGCTTCTGAGTTGGATGGATTCTTGTTTACCCAAGCCTTTAAGATCCCCAGATGCCATCAGTTTTAATAGCCAGGCACCATCAGTTTTATTCACCACATTTGCTTATGCACACATTTGTCTTCAATGATTGTGTGGGAAAGGTGAGCATCATGGAATGCCAATTTAATAGAACAAGATGTTCTTGCACTGAGGAACTACTTGAGTGGAGATCCAATGCTCATCTGCTGTCCTACTAATAACTCTATAAGTATATGCTGGTTGATCTATTTCCCCATTGTCATATATAAATATGTGCTCCTAAGTACATGCTTGTATTTAAGCTTCTATAAATGCCCCGCTTCTTTAATCCCCAGTTTTCCCCTCAATTTCCTTTTAGTTTCCTCTCGTCCCACTATCATGCTCAGCCTCCATTTGGGTTTCAGTATTTTCTCTCTGTTACATTACTCTTGATTAATCCCTATCACACTTCTCACACCCACCTTGTCAGTGATTTTGAACCAATTGCTATTCCCTTATCCTTGGGCTGGTCAATACCACCTCCTTTTCCCCTCCTCCCCTTCTCCCATGTTCCCTCCAAAACCATCAGTCCAGCTATGACATCTATTTCTATTTATTTTATTATACTTAATATTTTATTTAAAATAACAACTAACATAGGGTTAGAGTTAGAAATATATATATATATATAATAACTAACTATAATTGAATTGTTTGTTTTGCCAAGTCTTATGTAAGCATCTTCCAGGAAGCATCCCATTGAACTTATAGAAATCATTTGAACTAGATTCTACTGTTATTTATATAATCCAGTAGGGGAATATGGATTTCAGAAAACTTAAGTAAAAGTCTAAGGTCACACTTTTTATAAGTGGCAGAGCCAGGACCTGAGTATAAATCTAACTTTAGAGATAGCATTCTAAACCATGCATACTTCCCTTCATTATTCATTCATACCCATAATTCTTGGTACAGTACGGATGGTACAATGTAGTTTATCTGCAGCATCCAGGCTTAGACTCTTCTCTTCACCCTTGGTGCTCTGTGCCTGGGTAGGGTAGTCTCACTTATTCAAAGACATAGGCCATCTCCTGTAGGTTCCTGACTCCAAACATTTTGTATCTAACTGAATGTCAGCTCATTTATCCTGCCATCCACTGGAACACTTTGCCTTGAGTGCTCTCTAGAGACTTCAACTGCACTATAATTCATCAAGTAGTTGTTAGGTGCCTTCCATTAATATAGGTTCTGGACAGGACCAATAATTTGTGCTAACTTATCAACTAAATGATTGGAAGTTCAAATCTAGTCAGCACCACCACTGAAGCCTATTCCCATAATAGTATACCCACTGAAAACTCTTTGGAAGCTAATTCTACTCTGACAGTGTTGGAACTACCATGAATTAGAATTTCTTTTCTGGCGATGTATATAGTAGGCGTCACACTAAATGAAACAAAGAGGGTTTTCCTCACATATATCCCCAGCAACTAGCTCAAGGCCTTACTCAGATCAATCTTGTCTAGGGACTTGTACTCTTTTTTCTCTTACATAAGTAAAAATAAAGCTTATTTTCTTATATTTCAAGTTCTATCCTGAAGAAGAATACCATCAGTGGTAGTATAGTATTCATATGTCTAACTGAAGATCAGTCATTATGATAATTATTTTCTTTAATATACAACCACTGAGGTCTATGATAAAAAAATCAAATGTTTTATTAGTCTCCATAGTCTAAAAGTATTTTAAAATTTGTAATCAATATGTATTGATAATTACTGATGATTAGAGTGCACAATGGGACAAAGACAGATTAATAGCTGCAAAATATGGCATTGATGAAAAGGTCAATAACAAACACAGGATTGAATTTTAATTTTATTCATTATAAAAGCCTGTTTCTTCCAACAAGTTTAATGGCCATGATACATGTGAACAATAGCAAATAGAATGGATAAGGTCAGTTAAACATTTGTGGAAAGAGAAGAAGGAAAAGCTCAATATCATTAGTGAGAACAATCTTAACAGCCAAAGGCTGACTAAACCATCAATTGCTGCTTTGGAAATGTAAGCTGAAGTCAAAGAAAATTAAAAGAACTCCATGAAAACCAAATAAATGGCCTTGAGTATATTCCATTTAAATTTAAGGACCATCTCGAGAACAGATTTTTGACACTGGTCCCTAATGAACACAGACCAGTAAATCTATGGAATGATTTCAAGAATATTGTGTTAGTCTGGATGGACTAGAACAGTGGTTTTCAAGCTTCCTAATGCTGTAAACCTTTAATACAGGTCCTCATGTTATGATCCCCCAACTATAAAATTATTCCCTTGCTATGTCATAACTGTAATTTTGCTACTGCTATGAATTGGGTGACCCCTGTGAAAGGGTCATTCGACCACCAAAGCGATCTCAACCCACAGATTGAGAACTGTTGGACTAGAGAAATAAATGTAGGAAGTCATATATATATAAAGTAAAGAGCAATTGAATATTGAGAAAACATCTCCACCAGTCTAGATAAAGTTCTATATTAGTTCTATAAGTTCTATAAGTTCTATATTAGCCCCTATGTGTAATATCAATCTATAAAGTATTCTTCCGACTCACAAAACACCTGCAATAGCATTGAATGTAGGACATTGGTAAGCCAGTGAGTAGGAAATCCTTGGATCCAATGGCATTGTAAGCATACCAGTGCTAGCAGGGGTTTCCAAGTGTTCCCAGGGCTTGAGGTCTATTAGCATAGTGCCATGTGTCTAGTCAGTAGAGCATCTCCAAGGGAGGAAACAGTGAGGGAGAGATGTGTTTCCCACCTCCAAAGCCCAGGAGTTCTCAGAATTCTAAGGGGAAGGCCATGCCCACCCGAGCGTCATTGGTTATATCTTTATTGACAGGCCGGACTCCACTCCTTCACTCATAATTCTCTCAGATTGACTCCAGATTATGTAACCACCACAAATCTCATACTTTAAGAAGCCAAAAGTGAACGACAGATATTGATTCACAACCATGCCAATAAGAATGGCAGCATATATTCGCATCTAAGCTGAGTTTTTCAGCACATTTTTTTATGCTGAAAAATCCCCTCCGCTTCTACTCAAGTGAGGGTCCCACTTAACTGTTCTCAGATGCAGTACTGGTGTTCTCCAGTCTCTCCCACTCGTCTGCAGACACCTGCAGCTTCTGTGGGTGGTCCCATGACTGCTGAGATCATTTCTCTTCAGTTCTCCTGCACCCTGGCAGCCTCTGTGCTGTCCATGCTGCATGGAGCAAGAACATGTATGCTTCTGTGTGCTGGTACCTGGGGCACACAACATTCCTGTCAGATGAATTTTTTTCTATTTACATACTAGCTGTATACATCCAGACTTGAGGCTGCTCTTTTTCTCTCACCATTCTTCAGGATTGTGACCAGTGAGGTAGCTTTTACAGTCTTACCCATGTTTTATAAAGCCCTTGCCCTGCCCAAGAAAGTACCAGTATATCTGTGGTCTTGGTTATATACTACATTTATTTACAGTAAGTGTAGTCTGCTACATTTACTTTTTTTGTGTGTGGCATCACTGCCTTGATGGGAGTAGGAGGTCCAGCCTTGCTCCTGGAGAGTTGCTGCTGGATTTGATATATTTTCTTTTAATTTTTTCTTATTAATCCCTATCTAAACCCCATATTGAGTATGCTTGTATAGAGCAGCCTGTGTTAGGGCTCATAATATGCATCCTGTGTTGTGCACATACTGTGTTACTGTATGTGTTGCCTCACCTCTTCCCATACATATGCAGCAATTCTGCATTATGCAGTAAAGCAGCGCATGCAGTAACACAGTGCAGAGTGTATATTTTTAGCCCTAACACAGGTTGTTCTATGCATACAGCCTTGTCATCACATTCTGGAATATCATCATCCAGCACTGGGTCACAAACTTTACAAGTTGTGCTATGTACATGCAGTAAGGAAGCATATGTAGTAATGCAGTACATGCAATAACATAGTCTGTATAGTATGAGCCCCAACACAGACTTCCCTGTGCAAGCATACTCATGCCATCACATTCTGGAATATTATCACATCAAACTCTCCAAACCCTGAATTATTGTCAGCTCCCTTAGTGATCCAGCATGTTTTGGGTCTTGTAGTGTCTTTTGAGTTTGATTCTTTTGGGGGGTATCTGTTATCCATCGTGAAGTCTATCTGTCACATTGCGTTTTATTGCCAATTGATTTTACTTGTTTATATGTATACCAGAAGGGGCCTAGATACCACCATTTTTACTGTAAATTGACATCTTTTAAGAACTATAACTGGGGCTGATTTTTGAACTAGAACTTACAGTATATTTTAAAGATTCAACTATTATGGTACAGCATTTTTTTTAAAAGTCTTTTTTAAAAAAAAAACTGTTAGAAAGTAATCCCAATACTTCTAATACTGAACCAAAACAAAAACTCAAGTCAGATGAAGCTGGTTTCAAATTTAAGGTTGTGTCAAGAGCAGAAGAAAGCAATAACAGTATTGCAAGTGAGTAATTTTGTGTTGATGAAAGACAAGTGAGGGAGT
The DNA here is from genome assembly GCA_004026705.1 of Nesogale talazaci. Lineage (NCBI taxonomy): Eukaryota > Metazoa > Chordata > Mammalia > Afrosoricida > Tenrecidae > Nesogale > Nesogale talazaci. The sequence goes on along the minus strand of PVJH01002747.1, from coordinate 105,575 downwards.
GGTGGGAAATGAAAGCTGACTTGGAAAAGATTACAAAAAGGAAAAACAAAAAGGCTCAATATGGATTAGCAACTTCATATGGAACTCTGTAGACTAAATTGCTAACATGCCCTATGGAAGGTCGTCAAAATGGTTACTGTGTAATACACATGGGAATTAGCGTGTCTGTCTTTCAAATGGCCAGAGACAACAAATTAAAAACACCAGGCATTGACGATTTTGTTTCATCAGTGGGATGGTGTACCCGCTTTATGAAGAGATTTGCCTGATAGCTGTGGCAAGGAACAAAGCTTTTACAGAAGTTGCCAGAAGACCTTGATGAAAAAGTGATGTCATTCCATTCATTCAGCATAAGACAAAAAGAAATCCATAACTATGACCTTGGAGATATTGGAAATGTGGAAGAAACACCTATGATGTTTCATCTTTAGAGAACTATGGCAAATTTGGAAGACAAAGCTGTATTATTCAGTACCACAGAAAATGAAAGAAAAATTCAGTGGCATTCTGTCATGCTTAGGTAATGGATCTAAGCTACAGTCTCTCATTATTTTTAGATGGAAGACCTTGCCTAAAAAGGTCAAATTCCCACCATAAATTACAGTGCACACACATATTCAAGGATGGATGAAGATGGAACAAAAATATGGCTGAAAGAAATTTGGAACAGAAGAGCGGGAGCATTCTTATTTCTTTTGGGGGGGGGCGGGGCATCACTGCCAGGAGCATTCTTAAAGAAAAAATACATTTTTGCTAGTTTGGGATATGTTCAGAGCTCACATATATGATGACATGAAAAAAAGAGAACATGGAATGAGACCTACAATTGTTGATGCCAGATAGGTCTTAGTTAAAAATAAATAATACCAGAAATGCATTTTCTGATGTTGTATTGACTATGCAAAGCACACAATTTTGTGTACCATAAAAGGTATGGTTAGAAATGAGAAGAATGGCAAAACCAGACAACTCAATTTGACCCCTGTGGTAATGGTATGCGAAAGCAAGGTTCAGTTGCTCAAACAAAGCAAGGGAATATTATGTGATATAAAAACCGGAATTATGTATGTCAGAGCTGTACCCTTTCACCATTCTTATTTAATCTTTATTATGAGAAAATAATCCAGAAGGTGGATTACATAGGCATGTCATCAAGATCGTGGGTCTACTGATGAACAGCCTGCTATAGCAGACAATACAACATTGTTTATGGAACGCCTGAAGGACCTAAAAGGTTTATGAATGAAGAATATATATATGTGTGTGTGTATATATACACACACATATAAAATTTTCATATGTGTATATACACAGCCTTCAGTATGGATTGCACATCAACTTAAAGAAAACAAGAATCTTCATAAATCCCATTGTAAAATGCCACTTTAAAGTGTTATTTTAAAGAGCCAACATATTGATTCGACCACTATGTAACCATAATGGATTTAGTAGAGGGTCAGGAAAAAAAGGACAAGTCTCTCAAAAAGATAGATGAAGACAATAGCTAAAAGCAGGGGTTCAACATGGTAATGATTGTAGGATGGTGTACAACCAGCCGAATTTTGTTCCCATTGCACATCACATTGTCTGGATAGCCCATAGCAGAAACAAGTTTACTGGATCCAGAGACTTAGCACTTCTGAGAACACGTCCAAAATAAGTGAGATGAAGTCTTATCATTTTGCTTCATATTCTGACTGTACTTTTACTAAGATTAATTTGTTCCTTCTTGCTATTGATGGTATATTCATTATTGTTTTCTTATACCTTAATTTAAAGCCATCAATTGATCATTGGTTTTCCTTTTGATTGTCAAGCATTCACATGCATATGAGGGGATTAAAAATAACTTGACTTCTGTGACACACACTTTAGTACTCAAAGTGATAGTTTTGCATTTTAAAATCTTGGAGATCTTTCACAGTTAAATTGTCCAACGTAATATGTATGAGTTTTCAACCCTGCTTCCATGGTCACTGATTATGACTTCAAGTAAAAATGAAATACTTGTTCACTTCAGTCTTTCCCCTCCTGTTGTGATGTTGACTGGTGGTCCAACTATGAACATTTCTGCTTAATAAAGGCTACCTGGTGGTGTTCGTAGGATACACATGGAGAGGATGACCATAAGGTCAGTGGCTCCAGCCCACTAGCCACTCAGAGGGAGAAATATAAGCCTGTCTAGTCCAATAAAGAATTTAAGTTTCAGAAAACTAAAGGGATAGTTTTACTCTGCCCTAAGAGATGGGGCTTTCTGCTCTCATGAGCATTTATAGTCTTAGAAATTCACAAGAGTAGTTCTATCCTGTCTACAGAGTCCATATGAGTCAGTATCGACATGATGGCAGGGTGTTTGACTCTTTTAGTATAGGGTCATTATGAGCCAGAATCCATCTAATGCAGTGAATTTGGGTTTTAGATATTGAAATAAAATTCATACAGAAGGCAATTATCTTTGAACATATATGACCAGATTTCTAGTATAAATAAATTGCCATTGCATCATGAAATTGCTAAGAAAGCATTTCTTAGAAATGCAACATGTAAGAAGTGTGCAAATTGAAGTCACTCATGCTTTATTACTTCCTCCACTCAAACATAGCCAATGTAAAAATCACCAAGAATGTTTTGGATCAAAAAACGAGACATGTCCTTTTTAGCAATTAGTTAACTCTAATCTCAAAAAGAAGAGAACATTAAAATATGCATTTAATTCACTTACTAAATACTGAAGACACACGGTGGTGGCAGAAGACAGAAGTTACCAAATGCTCATTAAGCTTACAATACAAAGCTAATATTGACAAGTAAAGAAATAATTATTCCAGAAGGACAATGCAATAATCTAGTAACCAACCTTACAGCAGGAATCAGTAGAAAGTTTTAAATAATATCAGTGGTGTATAGTGCTCATCCAGGAACTGTTCAATTATTATCATGACTAAGGTAAATTTTCCCTTGTGAATGTTTCCCCCACTCATTTGTCAGATGGTTTTATTATGGTGCCATAAGTGTTACGATGCTGGGAACTCTGCCACTGGTCTTTCACATAAGAGCAGGATAATCAATCATTGAAAATGTTAGCGCTGAGATTCCAGATGAAGAAGAGATTATGGAGAAGGAATATGCTGGGTGGTAGCTACATAATCTCTTGTCAACTTCAGGATATTAAGAGAGAAGGGGTGGAGTCTTGCCTGTAAATCAAGTCACACCCTGATGATGCCTCCTTGTGGGCACGGCCTTCTCATGAAGATTCTGGAAACTTTCTCTGGATTCTGCCATCAGACAGTCCTTTCTCCCTGCTTCACATTCCTTTTGACAAGCCCCATGGGGTCAGGCTGATGGCAGCCACAGCCCAGTGATGCTTTCACTGCCATTGGATCCACAAGGCTTCTCACCCTTCAACCTGTGGTCTTCCTGCATTTGTAATCACTGTACGTGGCAAGATGAGTCAGAAGAAGAATTTATAGCCTAGTAACGGACATATGGGCTATTATTGGACTGATGGACTTGATCTGGACTGGGTCGGGATGTTTTCTCAATATACAATTGATCTTTGGAATAGAGCTCTCTCTTACACACATGGAAGTGTCTTTGAATTTGTTTTTCTTGTCCACCCAGTCTAACACAGGTTGTTCCTCTTGAGGGGTTGCCACTGGAAACCTTGTAAAGAGTACTGGGATAATCTCAGAAACAGTGCCGATAGTTAAGCCTCTCTGATTGGAAGGCCTGAGAAGAGCTGCCTCCACGAACTGGGGTCCACCTTAGTGCGATAGATGGTACAACGTTTTTAGGAGTGTCATTTACTGATAGGAAATGACATTCAATAGGGAGAAATAGAAAATGTCTGAAGGATGAATCTGGAAAAATCACCAGGCTTCAAAATTGGAATAAAATGCATAGTGATCAATAGCCTGGGCACCACTCAAAAACTCGTGTCCTATGGAGTGTATTCTGACTCGCGGTGGCATTATAGAACAGACTAGAACTGACCCACTTGAGTTTCTGAGGTTGAAAATCTGCAAAGGACCAGAAAGCTTCCTCTTTCACTTGAGAGTAGCTGGTGGATTGATCTACTGGTTTTGAGGTAGCAACCTAATGTGTAGCCTTCCACACCACCAGGGCTTTCAGTCCTAGACATTAGTTAGCTGAAATGACTGATATTTTTCATTTTGAGTCAGATAGTCATATGTTGACTATTCCAGATTTACAAATTCATGAAGAATGGTAGCAAATCCATCATCAATGAGAATATTTCAAGATCTATCTTGAAGTATTATCTAAGTTAATATTAATGGTGTGATGTCTTGTGCTACTTCATTAAAAACATCTGACAAACAGGGAAAATGTCATTATAAAGACAGGAAAGCAAGAAAAGATCAAAGTGGATGTCAGAAAATAATCAGAAGTTTGCTTTTGAACAAAAAGACACTAACAGAAATGGAAGAAATGATCAAGTAAAAAAATTGAGAAGAAACTTTTCAAAGGCAACTCACTAAGTTTTATGAAAAGTGCAACCACCTGGTTAAAAAAATTAAAAAACAAAATCAAAGATCAAATACATGTTACTCAGCATGTGCTATGCTGAAGAATTGGAGGGAGAAAATCAGCCTTGAATTGCACTATGGAAGGAATCTGCAGGATAATATTGAATGATATACAGGAAACCTCAAATGAAGATAGAAGGAATACAGAGCATCACTGCACCAAAGATGACTGTTTGATCTTCAACCATTTCTGGGGGTATTATATAATTAGAACCAATCACATTGAGTGAATATGTCTGAGCTACACTAAGACTGCAAAGCTCCAGGAATTAAATGCATAACAATTGAACTGTTTCAACAAGCAGATGAAGCACTGGTAACACACATTCTTCTCTGTCTAGATTTTTGGAAAACAGCTACCTGGTCACTAAATGGAAAAATTGCATGTGGTGACCATTCCAAGAAAGTTGACTGAAAAGAATACAGCAATTATTGTACAATATTTCTAATACCATCATCAAGAAAAAGTGTGCTAAATCTAAATCAGATATTTACGTGACATGGGGAAAGAGCAACCAAAGGTTCAAGCTGGTTTTAAAAGTAGACCTGCCATAAGGGACACCAGAATAATCTTGGTTGAAAGTAGAGAATGTCAGTAAGAAGCTTACTTGTCTTTTACAAGTAAAAAGTTTTTGTGCAAAGCCACTTGAATGGGAAATCAATCCAGAACACATCCTAAAGAACCTGTACATACACCAAGAAACAGTAATTTGAACCAAACAAGGGGATACCTCAGGAGAATCAGGAAAGAATTGCATCAAGGTTGTATATAGTCATATAAAAAGATTGATTAGGTGAAAAAATTCAGTCTCTAGTTTGGAGGGAGTCTAATGAACAACACGCAATAGACACATGGCATAACTTTTCATGTTGAAAGTAAAGAGGACTTGAAATATTTACAGATGAAAAGTGGCCATGTATATATGTATTCATATCTATATGAATATCACATTGAGGACTAAACCAGGCCTGAAGTAAACCATAATACATACCATAATATTTTCAATTGCCTCATATTCGCGTGAAAGTTAGGCAATGAGTGCAAAAAGCTAATGCATTTGGACTGTGGGGTTGTTGAAGCCTATTGAAAGTCTTGTGACTTTTAGAAGAAACAAATCTCTCTTGGAGGAAGTACAGTCAGAATGCTCCTTAGCAGGGAAAATGATGAGACTTCATCTCCCAAACTTGGGACATGTTATCAGGAAGGACTAGTCCCTGGAAAAGGTGAGCACGCTTGCTAACATAAAGGTTTAGTGAAAAAGAGGATAGGGTTACACGGTGGCTCCAACAATGAGCTCAAACATCATAATTGAGAAGATGCTGCAGGACGGAGTCAGAGTTTATTCAGCCACACCAAACAATAATAGCAACACTCATTTTATCTTATAGAAAATTTTATTTATGAAATTTTATTGCATTCTAGTATATACATTATAATCAGATTTGTTAGTAATTTTTAATCACTATTTTAAATTGTTCATTCAAGAAATCTACAGGCAACAAAATTTTTGCAGGTTGAGATGTTTCACAAAGTTTCACTATTGCATGCTTTCATGGACAATAAGTATTGACTCCCAGCAATCTACTCCTGGCATAAAGTTTTGCCAGGGTCGCATTAATCATCTATCAAATGATATTTCTTAGTGGTATCTCTCACAGACTTTAGGAATGTCATGAGATCAGTGCCTCCGGTTCCTTTGTTTTGGGGTTCTGATTCTGAAGAATCTTGAGGATTTGGGTTTCTCTGTTGCTTCTTTCCCGCAGGAATCAGAATGTATTTGGTTACTATTTGCAAATGGTAGTCCCTCAGGAAGACCAAAGCTTCCACGCACTCATTATAGATATCTTTCAGGCAATTGTCTCCCTTTGAAAGGACAAACTTTCGGACTGAGGGGGCTTCCTCCATTGATTCAAGGAAGGCTTTGTGGGCTGGTGGCATATATGCCCGCATTTCCTGGAGGAACCCAGCAGCAGATTCTAGAAGGAAAGGAAAATTAAGGCAGTGCCTGAGCCCCGGTGGCGTAGTGGTTGTGTGCGGGACTGCGGCCCGCTGGGTTGGAGGTTCAAATCCAGCAGCAGCTCTCCAGGAGCAAGGCTGGGTCTCCTACTCCCACCACCAGAGGGCAGTGATTTCCCACCACCCCCTGAAAAAAAAGGCAGTAAGGGGAGCAGCAATCAAACAAACAAACAAAAACAAAATCACCATGGAGGCTATCTTTCTAAGGCAAACCAATGTATTTCACATTAAAATGGCCTCATATTTTTCCATGGCTTTAATCTTTTAGAAGTGCATCATCAGGCCTGACCTCTCAGGCATATCTGAGTGGATTAAGAATATTAACTTATCATCCAAATCTCAGTGCTAAGCTATTTGTGCCACTCCAAGAGTCCATGAAATAGCAACCAGACCCTAACTCAAATTTATAATAAAGGATATGAATGTAATCCATGTGGCTGAGATATCACAGGCCAAACCACAGCAGAAGACATTGAAATGACACCTATTCTATTTGATGGTTAGAGGTTATTAATCTTGTTCCTCACAGTGATCACTGTTATGAGCACACAACTGTAGTTTTGAAAAGCATATTAGTCAAATACATTCTTTCATAATGGGAGTTTTATTTAGTGCTCCCTCTCCCTCTCTTAACATCCCTGAGATCAGTGATGGTGATATAAAATTTTCTTAAAATATCATGACTCCAATTATAGAAGAACTTAAGAAATACTTAATATGAAGTCAAGAACCTATTTTATCCAACTCAGTCTTTTCCTCCTTGGCATTTAATAGAAGCTTAGACAATAGAGAGAAGTTAAAATTTCTTCCCAGAGAGTCTCCCTCTTCCTTTTCCAAGTCCCAAGAAAGAGCATAATGAATGTGACCCCTCTTTACATTTGGAAAAAAGAATTGTCACTGGACCATTGTGGGGGGAGGGAGGGGTCATGAGAATAGACAATGGACAGTACACAATCCACTCCTTGATATTACAGTCTCTATTTCTCCACTTCCACTCAGTCCTGCCTCGTGTGTGCGTGGCTTTCTCCTTCTGAATCTGATCTTAACAATAATACATTTCAGCATGACTAAGTTTTAAACTGGGAATCTTACAACACTACAAATTTAATCTAAATGGTGATCATTGTCTGTCATCACCCACTCACCATGATTCTGTTGGATGCCCAGCAGGACATCAAAGCACTGAAAAATGCTGCTTTGGCCGGCACTGCCCCCTAAAAACTGCTTGGGGGTATCCCAGACCCCTTCGTACAGGAGACCTTCTGGCAGCAGTGAGCTACCTTTCCAACTAGAACAGAAAGGGAAAAACAAAATTCTATTGATTAGTCATCAAAATTTAGATTTAAAATTTTTTCAGCAATAGATGAATAGAAGACTTTGTGAACTAGGTATATTTCTTGAAGCTCTTTGCACAGTATTTATTTCTGATTGCTTTCATGAATGAAGACAATTCATGAAAGTAGAAAAGCCAAATCAATACTGTCCAATTGATTTGTCTCATGGTCATACAGGAGATCCACTGACAGAAATGTCATTGGCTTGTCAATATTCAGATATAAAAATCTCACAACAGAGGGTAAGCAGGTGATAGGGGCTACATAGACTTGAGTTAGCTACCATGTATCTTTTCTTTTCCTGATTATTTCCATGATGATGATAAATTATGAAAGTAGGAAGACCGAACCTAAGGAAAACAGCTGCTCTCAAATTAATTTATCTTTTGGTGATCTCATGTGTTTTGGAATAGCTTCATGACTCTTTCACAGCAATGAGCATTTGGAAACACACCAGCAGGTCTTTCTTCTGAGGCACTTCTGGATGGTTTTATACTATCAACGTGATGCTAGTATCACAGTTACCAAACATAATTCTGAGTAGAGCAGCCATCAGCCTTTTAAATGGTATTCTAACTTTATCTTACCCCAAATCATTCCATTTTCTATAAAATGACTAGCTCACTAGCTAATGACTCCGGTGACTTCTCAGATGAGTGGTAGCAGGTAATTATTTTTTCTCTACACATGTATTTTTAAATTGGAGGAAAATTGTCACTTATATTTGATGCTGCTGGGGACTATCACTGTAGACTGGTTCTTTCATTGTTTACTGAGAAAGAGGAGGCTTTCTGTTTCCATAAGCACTCAGTCTTCAAAACCCTACCAAGAAGTTCTGCTCAGTCTGAATCGACTCAGTAGCAACTAGTTTAATTTTTTTTGTTTGTTTTTTGTTTTTTTGGGCATCACTCCTCTCTGGTGGTGGGAGTAGGAGGCCCAGCCCCACTGCTGGAATTGAACCTCCGTCCCACTGGGCCGCAGTCCCGCGCACAACCACTACGCCACCGGGGCTCAGCCTAGTTTAATTTTTTAAAATACAGTTAAGAATAAAGCGACATACCCAGACAGGTATATTCGAAGAATGTTGAAAAACACATTTGGATCCACATGGTCTGTGAAAAGATGGCGTAAATTTAATTGACATCGGAGTTACTGTGAGAAACTACATTACATACAATAAGAGCAAAAGGTGTTTTAAACAATTGGCATTGAATTCCTGAAAGGTTTTAGCAAAGATAGTAGGCCAAATTCTTTCCGAAAAAAAGTCCCTACGGTCAAGTTCACTATCATCTGGCAAATACCGGCGAGGTGCTCTCATTACAGGGCGTCACAAAGCAGTCTTTGTCTGCTGCTCACGCTGCTCTAGGAGCCCAAGATCAGTCATCATCAAGATACCTCACAGACAAGCCCATCAACCTTCCTCGGCATGCAGTTATGGATGTGAAACCTGCATACATACGTACAGAGAGAAACCATACACACGCACACGCACACACGCACGCACGCACGCAGACACGAGTACTGTCTTCCTCCTTAAAGCTTAATAACACGTGTGATTTGGAAACCCATCTTCTCGCCAATGACTCATAAGCGGCAACTCAAAGCCACTGTTGCCCCTGTTGCCCAGCAATACAACAACTATTTTGCTAAACTCTGTTTATGTTTGCGTTAGTTTATTGTGTTTGAATTGTTCATTTTACGAGCGCTTTGAGCTCAACGAGTTTTGTCTGTTGCTTCTTGGTTAGTTTATAAAAACTCAGATTTAGCAGACAGTTTGTATCCAGCCACAGGTTTTCTAGAATAAAGCAACAAATTTCTTTGGCAAGTTTCCCATTTAATTTTTATGTAACACATATCTGCCTGGATTACGATAGTCTTATCTATAAGATAGAAATAATAAAATATACTACCTAGAAAGTGTTTTAGTTGAGATAAACTATGTCCCTGGAAGCACAGGGAAAGAATGTTGCTTTCGCTTCCTATTCCTCCACCACTTGAGATAATCAAAACATTTCCTTGGCAGCCTAGAGCCAAGACAGCATAACATACTTACGGTGGATTTCTTTAAACACTTCATGGACTTTGAACAGGCAGCAACTTATCTCCTTCAGTGCTTCTTTACATTTAGCGGTGTCCTCTTGTTGCACTGCATTAAATAGATTGGGAATTTGCTAAAAAAATAAAATAAAAAGGAAAGAAAAACACTTCAAAATTCCTAGAAAAAAATGGCACAGAATGTATTACCCCTAAGTATTAATTCTAAGAGTAAATATGTGATTTCCCACTCCTTTCCCTGGTTCAGTATAGTTTCAGTAGTTGGCTAATGTTCCTTTCCAATTGAATTTAAAGGATAAGCTTATATAATTCTTTCATTTAAAAAATATTTACATATATTTACATTATAGTAAGAGAAATTATAATCATGTCACTATGGATTATAATTTCAATGCCAAATGGCATGGAAAATATTTGCTTATCTCTAGAGTTTCCAATTTGGCTATCTATATGCCTATTTTATATCTATAGTTTGTATTCTACATGGTAACACAGAATTGAACAAAATAGGAATGTCTATTAGATGGTCATCAATCCCTAATTAAATTATCAAATGTTTCCTAAAGCCAGGATGTTAATATAAATGAATATAATCTATGCTTAGTGTATTTCCATTATTAAAGGGTTGGTTTGCTATGGCAATCAAGATATAAGGGTAGCTGTGTGGATAGGCCTACTTTGATTGCAGGAACAGCTGCTAATTCCACCAGGAGGGAGACCAGGAAGAATCCTTTGTCACAGCCATCACCAGGAAAGGAGAACAGAACATCCATGTTCCTAAGGAAAAGGGAAATGCTTTCTTTTTTAATTCTGTGTAATTGGAGAGGATGTCACGGTTACAAAACAGACTTATTTATCCTGTTCAGCTATCAAAACACTTTAGTGAAATACAGATGATAGATTTTACCACTCCCATTATGTAAGTATGAGGACTGCATCAGTTATGTTTCTAAGATAGGTTGTGTAAGGTCATATATTAAATAAGAAATCAAGGTGGGAGCTGAACGTCTTAAAGCTCCAAAGATTAATTTTATTTCCCATTATTTTTCTACTCACACATATGCACGCCTATGTTGCTATCACAGTGGATTATGTTTTGGGCTGCTAGATAGAAGATCAGAAGTTCAAACCTCAGCAGTCGTGCTGTGCAAGATAAGGCTCTCTGTTCCGTAAAGATTTACAGTCTTGGAAACCCACAGGGACAGTTCTGCCCAGCTATAGGCACGATGAGTAAGGCTTGAGTTGATGGTGGAGAGTGCATATGTACATATTACATTTACAGTGTCTTATATACTCAAAATGTATAGAAATCTCTGGGAGACATTGCTTAAAGAAGTAGTCTTCCAATGACAATGAATATGTTTATTAAGTTGTTTCTGTTGCCCAAGGACTCTAAGGTGATATGCTTTAAAAATAAATTGATAAATTTAGATAATAGGGGAGTACACATTTTTCTGTGACCACATGTTTTTGAGTTGGCTTGAACGTGACTTCACTGTGTGTCTATGAATAACTGTGGTCGTTAAATTCATAGTCCTGAGGCACTTTACTTACTATGTGACCTGTTATTGTTCTAATTTTTAAAATGAAACTGATGAGATTATGCTCCAGTTTTACATCTTCAATAGTTTCCAGTTTAAAATATGTTTAAAATTCTCAAATGAGGCAACATTGTCCTCCTTAATCATGGGTATGATATATGTAATTAGCATATATATATATATATTTCTCCTGTTGTTTTTTCTGTGTCATATCTTCTATCCACCCTTCACTTCTGACCATAGCCAAAGGTTTTTCACAGTTTAAAGTTTCCACATCAACTCTATCCTCCACCAAGACACATTACATATTTTCCTTCAGTTCATCCCTAAGATTTCCTGGTAACATGCTATTAAGGAGTTTGAGGCTAATGTCAAGGTCTGCAGTGTAAACCCATGCTGAGTTTCTGCAGCAGAAAACACCTGGATTGTGCTTCTGTAAAGAGGACACCCAAAAAAGCCATGTGAGGTGGATCTACACTGAGGAGTGGGGACCCTGTGAGCCAGAATCCCCCCAAATCACCTACCAACAATAGGAGTGGCTAATCTGTATTTATCCACTAGTGCTCAGCTTAAATGTCATACTTTATATAGCAATTTTTATCATGACAAATACTACTCTTTCTTTCATTAGTCTGACTTCATGAGGATAGGCTTCCCTCGTTGCTGTCAAGCTGATTTGGGCTCGTGGTGATCTTGTGCATATTAATGTAGAACTTTTGCCCCCAAGGATTTCCAATGGCTGGATTTTCACCAGTAAAAGTCCAACTCTTTCCTCTTAGCCTCCTCTGAATACCCGAAAGGGCTTGAAGCTTCAAGTATGCTGAAAGTTTCCGCCACTCAGAGCGTCTGCAGGCTAATTTGAAGGATTCTCTCGGTATCCTAGCACTCAATATTTTCTCAGAACATATGTTAAATACTGGTGTAAGCACTGGTCAAAAAATAAAAACTTTTTATATGACTACTTATTAATCCTGGCAATTAATTCTGGCCACAGATATCAACAGATTATAGAAACCCAGATATTTGTGCATTTGGTGTTAATGCATACTGATTGTGTATATATATATATGTATATATATATTCACTCAGGTTGTATTTATGTACATGTAAATACCTAAAATATCAAGTAGACACAGTTATGTCACTAAACCTAGTGAGAGAGAGAGAGAATAAACTCATTGCCTTCAAGTCGATTTCAACTTACAGAAGCCCGATAGGATAGAGTAGAAGTGACCTTGTGGAGTTCAGACTGGAACTCTTCGTGAGAGTTGATGTCTCTTTCTGAAGATAGACTGGTTTTTTTGAACTTTTAAACTTGTGGTTAATACACAAGAAACCCACAATCTAACCACTATGACACCAGGACTTTAGTCACAGATATAATCAAGTGACAAACTTGCTCATTCTTTAGATAACTGCTTGAGTTACTTTTATGACAGTATCTAGTTTTTTAATCCATTTGGGGGATTTGATAAACCTATGTTCACATAAAATAGCAAACAATTTTGAGAGTGAAACAACAAAGCAAATACTTACTCGTAAGTCATGGGTCTATGAAATCCACCAGGATACAAAGAGTCATTTAAAAGAAAGAGAAAGAAAATTGCATATCAAATAGTTTTTAATTATTGTTAAGAAATTTATAATTACTAATGTAGTGAAAGTATTACATTGGAACAAATATTTTTAATTGATTTTTATAGTTCTAAGTAGAAATTGCCAACACTCGGGACTTTGAAAGTGAAACAGAGACTACACCTGAAAGGAACAAACATGGATCGTCAACACTTATAGCTACTAATAAGAATAAAGCCCTTTCAATTTGGGTATCTCAACTTCTGGAAATCTGTGAAGATGTAGTTCCAGGTCTTGGGGGCAATACACTTGTCACTTTGCTATAGAAAATCCCATTGCTAAATGGTCCCTAGAGGCATAGATTGAGACTTCCACTTTTAGTTAAGAAAATCTGGTAATTTTTAGTAAAACAGGCTGCTTGCAACTTAAATTTAAAACTTTAAAAGCATGTTAATCAAAACCTACAAAAACCAAATGCTTATATTCTATGATGGTACTTACATGACATCCAGTAACAGAAAACAAACTTAGTTTTTGGTGAAACAAACCAGACATATTATTGCCTACATCACCAGATAATTTAATGGGATTGGTTGGATTTGTGCACAAAAAAATTTCCAGGGATGGTCTGAATATTCCATATCTTGCTTATAGTGGTAATTACCTGTGGCAAATTTATGGGACTAAAAACCTGGGCTTCAATCTTTCACTCTCTGTCCATTTTAAACTTCTCTCACATATGTACAATTCTTTGTTCATATTTACAACACTCAAAACCATGCCCAGCAACAGAATTATACAGGGAAAAAGTAAATCAATGTTTAGCTACTTTTTGGAATCAATGGATGTTCTAATTATAAATTACGTACCCATTGGGATCCTTTTTCTTCCAGTTTGCCAAGACACAGTCTGCATAAGCCAGAATAGGACGTAATCCCAGCTTCTCCGAGAGGTGGCAGTAGGGAACAGCAATGTTTCTCGGCAGAATCTATTTAAAACACATTATTAATTATTAAGTTTCTGAAGTTCCCTCTCTGCTCATGTACCCAATATTATCTTCTCTATAAGATGGCCTTTTTAAACCAAACTAATTGTAGTTACTTTCTTCTTCATTTCAGGGTGTATATTGGTAAATATGAATGTCCACATTTTAAACTTGTGTCAATGTTGACAAAGTCGGATCACAAAGCAAAAAGAGGTGATGAGCAAGGAGAATTAGCCTAAGATGCACAACTGACTTCAAAATGGCTTTGTGAATGTTTGCATGCATTCATTCATCTATTTGCCATACAGATTTTATTAAACATTTATTCTATTACTCTCTGGTACAACAGGGATAAGAAGATAAAAGTTATTATCTGAAATAAGTGCCATCATTTTCAATTAGTACTTTTGAAGATGAGAAAAATAAAAGCATAAATAGATTGCTGATTTTGGACCACCATGCAGAAAGAAACTCTCTGACCTGAATATTTTATAGAAGGATGTTGACACTCAGGTTCAAGGAAGAATTTCCTTTATTATTCTTCTCAGTTTCTTTGCAGAACTATCTCAAATGGGGGGATCCATTTGTTTGGTGTAACAATTTTATTATCTTTTCTTCAGAGGAGGTTCAAAATTTGAAATTGAAAACTGTGATAAGAGTTCAGCCTCTTTTTTCCCTTCCTGCCTCTTTTCTTTCTTCACTTTCCTGAGTGTACTACTAATAGAATTCTGCTCTCTGTTCAGTGATATCATAAACGGTTTCTGCCTTCCAGGGCAATCCTAAAGTTGTCCAAATAGGTGAAGTAGTCTAATCTTGTCCTGTACTTTGAAGAGGATCCATTTTCCCCATATTGAAGCTGTACTAGGAACAAAGGTGTTCCTTATTTTATCTGCATGACTTCATTTATCCACCGGTTTATTATGGAATTGTCCAATATAATAATTAGCACAATCTAAGTAAGTCACCTTTTATGTCAGGAATATGTTTATCTAATCCTAGATAAGGCCCTTCTAGTCAGTAGTTGTGAGTGGTAGAGCTCTTGCAATCCATGTGACCCACTGCACCATCTAGTGAGAAATCATAATTTTAGCCTAGTTTACTCTAACTAGTTATGCTGGTTTCACCAAGAGGACAATCATTACAACAGAGACGTTGGCAATCAGTGCCATGCCTAGATGTGTGCCTTCTATTGCAGAACTTGTGCCTCTGGGAATTTTAATAATTTTGGTTCAGCCATTATTCATATCAGTTATCACAAAGAAAAAAATTTACCCCCCCCCAGATCTAGAAAAACTATTTTAAAAATAGAATTGAAGGAAATGTGATAAGTACCTTCATATGATTTGGCATATAGTTTCATTAATGAAAGCATGCAACTTCTAAGAAATTCATGTTAATTTTTATCTATTCTCAAGAAAAGTGCTGTATATCAATTTATCTTTTGTTTGTTTGTTTGTTTGTTTGTTTGTTTGTTTGGGCATCACTGCTCTCTGGTGGTGGGAGTAGGAGACCCAGCCCCACTGCTGGAATTGAACCTCCATCCCAGTGAGCCGCAGTCTCGCACACAACCACTACGCCACCAGGGCTCAGCCCTATCAATTTATCTTTTGTCCATTTATTTTCTCTTTTCAAATTTTTTTTTCATTTCATCACTTTTATCTTGTGTTTGTCCATACCAGTTCCTCAGATACCTTTAAAAGATAAAAACCTGAACCCATTAAGTAATTCTTATCTCCTGAAGGATACATTTCATTGCTAATTGTGCCATGTTCACTTTGGTCTCCGCAGGCTTTGCTTCTGATCTCCTGTTGCTGTTCTGCCCGTTTCTTTTGTCTGCATTCTGCCAATCTGCTAAGTTGTCATTGAAGCCCTACTTCTTACTCGAGCAATACACGGTCACTTCAACTAAGAGAATCAACCTTGTTCTGTTCTTAGCATATGTTGTCTTTAACTACTGTTTCTTTCTATATTGCCCCTACATACACTTAGTGAGATTCTTAAATTGTATAAGGTATTAACACTATGTGGTTCACTGTATTTTACATTTGGTGATAAGACCAGAGCTCGTCTTAACCTTACTTTAGTGTAATTTTAGAATCTAGGTGTGGAAAATGTTCAACAGGTTGAGTGACTGTAATCTCTGCTGCAGCTGAGTTCATTCCTACTCAGAGTGACCTTATACAGTGGAACTGCCCCCCAGGATTTCTGAGGCTGTGCAGCTTTTAAATGACAAGGAATGCTGACTGTAGCTCCTCTTCCTCCCATAGAACAGTTGATGAATGCAAACTACTGAACTTGTTAACAGAGCAAGCAATTAACCCTCTGAGTCATTAAGGCTCCTTTGATGAATATCAGGAAGTATAAAGTGTTCCCAGAATCACAGGGAACAGGTTCTTCTTTATTTCTGAAATGAATTATCAGAGAACTGAACTTACTGTAAGGACTTCTCTTTCTTTAAGCAGCTTACCAGAAAAAAAAAATAACTTCAAAACTGTCGATTGCTTTTACTAATAGAAAAGAAACTTCCACTAAATGATAAAAGATGCTTCTGGACATGGCATTTTTTTTTCCTAGTTGAAAATTGAGACTTTGTGGTCTGTCTCTGTTCCAGGACATTGAGGTTGCAAGGTATCAGTCTAAGTAAATGCGCACAATTTATTGGGCCTTCATCACAATTTCACTGGACATTCTGGGCTTCCCTTGCTGAATCAAATAGACAGAGTAAGAATAAAAATATGGAGTCTTTGTTGTCCTACTGGTTAGAAAATCAGCAGAGATAGTCTATTTAGTTTGCAAGTATTGTTTTTTCTTTCTGTATTCCTGTGCTTTATCCCTTGGGGTGAAATTACTATGAAAGATTACTTTCATAATGACTGTATTTATGTTTTGCTTACATATAAATAGGAGTTTGTTTGACATACAAATCTATACTAAATGACACTGTTTAAAATCTAAAGTTATCTACTCCTGGTACTACTAACGTAAAAGAAAAATCTTTTTCTACATTGGCAAATGTAACATTGTCCTCGCATCATCTAATATGATCCCCAAAGTGTTTACACTTTTGAAAAGTCATACCTGAAGAAAACGTGTAAACTTACAAGATATTTAATGTCGCCTTATTTACAATAGCAAATTGAAAAAGCAAAGTAACAGGAGAGGATTAAGTAAGTCGAACTAAGAAACCCAATGAAACCCATTATGTCAAATGGTGCTGATTACGTAGGTAACCATGAAAAAAATGTGTTTCAGTTATAATTTATTAAAAAAGGTAATATGTATGAGAACAGGAAAAGTCACTGTTATAGTATTTAAATAAGTGACTAAAATAAAATCATAATCATCAATATTTATTTAAGATCAGTAGCTGGATAATTTTTCCCACCTATTTTTCTGATACTCAAGTTTTGAAAAGTGTAGTTGCATTGCTTTGAGAATGAACTACCATAAGTTTCCATGGGGCTCCCGGCCAGGTCGCACAAGCAAATTAGGAGAACGCCATACCTTCCGGACGTCTTCATCGCCTTGGTTCCACACATACGCCATGGTGATGTACCCCAGGACGAGGTGTCCCAGGCGCTGTGACCGGTGCCCCACGAGGCCATCAATGCTGAGCTCAGGCAGCTGAGAGCACAAAGAGGGGTGGACTCAAATCAATTTGGGTGAAGTATTTTGCCTCAAGACCAAATTTAAAATACTCAGAATCTAGGAAAGGAGACGATTAAATAATACACAGTTCAAACCTCTTCGACTCTTGCACGTAATTCATTCTTCTTAATCAGGGCAGGCAGATTCTTAGCAATGGAAATCCATCCAGCGTACATTTCAGGTAGGTCCTCCTGGAAGAAAAGGAACGGGGCTTTTATTTATTAATTGACTTTATTGTAAAACCTGATTGACTTCCTACTGATAGACTGCTTTCTCCCAACACCCATTCTGTGCAAAGCTGCCCTGACTTTTGCTGTGAGTCTAATAATGATATCATTGGCATTACTATCCTTACACACAGGAAGCAAGACCTTCTCTATGTTTCTGTTCCCTTCTGTTCAAATACTTTCATCTACTTTTTTCTAAGTTCACTGCAAAATTCCAGCAAAATATTCCTAATTTCTCTTCCAACACTTAGCTTTTATAAATCCCGCTGTATTACACCTTAACACATGAAGTTATTTATGGCTTGCTTCTCAAGGATATTTTTATTATCTGAACAGAAGAAAAAGAAGATTCACTGTAACAGGAGGCAATTATATCAATACTTTTGTATGTGTCATCTTATGTATTTCTCTTTTAATTCTATTGGCAGCTTCAAAACTTTATTTTTATATCTATGCAAATAGAAAACCTGAGGTTTAGCTTATATAAAATTTTTGTGCATATAGTTTATTAATTTTAGATATGATTGTTTCTGCATTTCAAAACCCAAACTCATTTTGCAAGTCTCAATGTCTCATGACAAAGATCATAGTGTTCTTTTGATTCCACATTTCTCCTAGGACTTCACACAGCACTGAGCATGCAGGAAGTGCTGGGTACACTCCACCATGGTGAGGGACAACTTTAGTCTCACTCTAGGTTTACCTTAAGGCAAATAAATTCTGGGGAGACACAAATGAAAGTTCCACCAAAGAGCTTACATATTTATGAGCTCATATCAAGAAGAAATATGTAAAGAAAAGCCCTAGGAAACTCCCTGAAATTACATGCCACTCCCAAAATAACTTCCTAACTTCCCACTCCTGTGACTCTTTCACAGACTATTTTGAGGTAAGCCTTTATAGGACAAAATGAATGCTGCATTACGAAATCTGAATACAAACAGATAAATTAACTTACATAGAGACAGGTGTAGTTTTCAACTTTAGAAAAGTGTTCTTACTAAAGTAAGTTATAAAACCAAATGAATGTAATATGTTATTGAAAAATTCAAAGCCTCTGCTTTAAATTGGCCAGTCTTATCAGCTGAGGCATATATCTTTATAGTAAGCATTCAGACTGCACATTCACCAGATAGCGACCTATTCTTATTTGCCTGGAATTTTTTTTCCTTGACTACATAAGCAATGACTCTGAGTCTTATGGAACATCAGCTAGATTTGATGTACAGTTCTTATATATATAGACCCTTAACCCTTGGAATATGTTCTAGATAGCTCCATAATTACCATGGCTATCTCACTTTTTACAAAAGAGCCAACTCTTAAAAAGCGTTCTATTAACTTCTATTGTTTTTAGAGAAGATTATCTTATTGTACTATATCTCCTTTGCAGATTTCAATTCTAATATTTGTGTGTGTGTTTGGGGGGTGAGTCTGTTTGGAGGGTTAATCATAATATTATTGATTTGTGCATGCAAATCAAATGCAAATAAAGGCATTAAAGAATGTCACTGCCATAAAATATCAGCAATTCAAAGAGGAAACTTCTATTAGAAGGAAAATGTTGCTTCCCACTTAGCTATACCATGCATGCTTTTTACAAGATTTTGCTTCTTTTTGCATTTGTTAGCTGAGAGCTTTGATACTATATAGACATGTTCTATAGTCTTTGGATTTCAATGGCAAGAACTCGTGTAAATTAATGCATTTTTCACAAGATGTAACTAGTTGAAAGAAGCCCAACATCCTCTCTTGGGACTTCGTGTAACATGAAACCCAGGAGTGAATAATGATGCTGTAAATAAAAGGCATTGTCTTGCCACCTCTTCTCTTATGGAGGCAGCATAGCCTCCATAAGCCTCTCTTTAAGTCCGACTATTTAAAGTTCAGTTTTTATCTCCAGTACTGAAAACCTTTGTGAGTTTGGACAATTTCTAAATGTCTGCCTACCCTATTTATTCCACTCTCATAAGGGAAATAAGGATCATAATAGGCACACCTTTTAGGATGTTATTGAGACTGTGATGTGTTAATTGCTTTAGAAAACTGATACACAAGTATTTGAAGATTGAAATATTATAAGTTGGTTTACATGGTATTCTTTCAAAAACAAATAGGAAAAAGCAACTCTGGTGTCAACTATATTTGTTCATATATATGCCTTCGATTTCTTTGCTGGTAACATAGCCAACAAAAACAAATATTAGCTGAGACCACCAAACAGTAGCTAAGACAAACAAGCCTTTCTAAAATATCATACAAGTTGCTTGATATTCCAATCAAATGGCTAACTAGCTAGCCACAATTTGTAATATGCAGAAAATACATTTGACCCCAATCCCAGACCCTATCTCACCAGTGGATTCAGAAGAGCAAAGCCCAGATCTTCATTTATATGGAATTTTTCATGGATTTTCCAAGAGCCTTCCATAGAAGAGGACTTTTCATCTGCCATTCTTGCAGTCCAGGTCTCTGGCCTCTGTGAGCCTGCTGCGTACTTCAGAGCATCTATTTATTTCGTGGGTTGCTATGACCAGTGCCCAAAGCATTTCTTATTTAGGCAAAGGGTAGAGAGTTACTTTAAGTCTAGTTTCATTTTCTATTTTCCTTATTTGTCATATGAGCACATAAAACCACAAAGGCATCTATGTCCATTATGTTCAGAAACTGAAAGTTCATAATCCCTATGAAAAATTTTACTCTATAAATATCACCTGGCAGGATATATAGGTCTAATCAAAATAACCAAAATCTTCATCATCAAAATCACGCTGCCTTGAACACTGATGACAGAAGAACTGATGACTGTGGGAGGGCATCATTCATGAGAAAAGAAAGAGGTCATAAATTTTCTAATACCTCTGCTTATAGTATCTAATTTTCTCTTATAATTGCCTTGGGAAGAAAATATGACAATATTTCAAAACGAAATAGGGTAAATCAATGGGTGTGGCTACCTGAGTAAGGAACCAGGGTGATAGACTGGGTTATTTGTTGAGCAAGGTTCGCCATTTGAAACGACCAGTGGCCGCAAAGGAGAAGGAGAAGGCTTTCTTCTCATGAAGCTGTACAGCCTCAGAAATGCACAGGACGGTGCCATCCTGCCCTCCAGTCAGAAGGAACTCGAAGGAATGAAGGCGTTTGTCTAGTGACTCTAATCAAGCAACCCAACAGAACTTGATACAAGAAGAGGTGTTTTGCAAAGAGGCAGAGCATATTCCATTTGCTTTTGTTTGTGGTTATGGCTGTTGATGTTGTTTTATGATACCATTTATTTTAAACTCTATTTAAAATGCAGCTTTTCAGCATATCTCGGCAAAATATCCACTGAGACTAGCCCTTGGAAAAGCCACGTAATAAGCTTTTAAATTGTGCATGCTTAATTATATAAAAACTTGCTCTTCTAGATGTCATTTTGTTAAAGGACAGCAATATAAAGAGGAAACTAACCTTGGGAAGAGTTAATTCACATTTGTTGCTAATAAGCTTTTTAAAAAACAGTTTCCCTTGTAAGTTAGCTGTGGACTTTAAAACTACATAGAGGTGTTCCGTGGATTTCACTATTAAGAACTGCAAGTAGAGACTATACTATGATAACCCTGGATAAACGTACTTAATTTGTACATTGTCTAAAATCAGGGATTGTAAAGTTCAATTATATAGTATCCTGACAAAGTATGTGATAGCCATCTTAAAATGCATCCCTGTATAAAATAAGTATCCAAATACTTCTACCTAAATTTCTTTTGCAAGTAATTTGACCTTTATTGCTTTAAGGGAAGCTATTTGTTCTTGCTGTTTTCAGACATTCTTTACCAGGGAGGCATTTCATTCCTTCCTTTGTACGCTTTATCTTTCTGCACCTCCAGAGGGTGCTATTTTGTCGAGGAAAGAATTTAGTGTTTCATCCATAAATAGAGTCACAGGTTCATGGATTTGTTATTCTTTTTAAGAACTTTATTTGAACATTTGCTATGATATTTAATTGGAAGTAATCTAGACCTTCATATTGTGTGAAAAGTTTTAATAATACATTAAAGAAAAAGTTTTACATAGCCAATTATGTTCTCATTTAAAATTTTCGACAAAGTAATTTGCTGTCTTGGTTAGATTATTCACAGAGTCAGTTATTTCATTATGCTCATTCTGTTTGTTGAGTTTAGATTAATCTGCCTCCTTTTGCCTCTTTATCTTCTCATTTTCATTTGAGATAATGGTCATTTGTTTTCATTTGTTTTTCTATTGAGGCATTACAGTTTTCTATGGATTTTTGAGATTAATCCTGTATTGTGTCATTTTCAAACCCACCCACCCACCTCACTTTTTGAGTTCTCTTTTGTTAAAGTCTTTTGATGTACACAAGCATGTTTTAAGTAGGTCTCAGTTACCTATTTTGCCTTTAACTTTGTCCCTATTTTCTTATTAATAATCTTTATAGCTTTGAGGTTCACATTTAGGTCTTTGATCAATTTTGAGCTCATTTTTCTATGTGAGCTAAGGTTTGAATTGGATTCATTTTGCAGCATCATGTGTTAAAGAGACTTTATCGGCCACATCTATTTGATCATTTGTCAAGAATGCAAGATGTCTGTTTAGAAGCACAATCGGGATAAATTCAACATAAATACAAAAATGCATTCCCTTAAGTCTTGAAGAACAGCTTGACAGCTAATTTGGACCATGGTCTCCATTCTATGGAGACTATGGGCAGATAGATGCTCATAAGGCACCCTATGCCCTCATCAGGTTACCACAGTCTCTCTCCAGGGCCCTTGCTATGTTGTCTCTAAACAAGTCACCACCTCATGCCAGAAGATGAACACTGATCACCTGCACAGGCCCACACCACCACAATCCACACCCTCAAGCACACCCATGCTGCTTTGTACCCTGGTCCCATGTACCTATGATACACTAGCCCACACAAACATGACTGGACACTATACCAGTCCATGGACAACCTCGCCACCATGCTTCACAAGACTTCAGGCCCATCTTTTGGTAATTCTTTTGGGATCTCATCCATATCAGGTTCACTTATTCTAGATCTGATTTTTAAAAACCTTTTTATTGTTACTTTTTGACTTTCCTTTTCCTTTGTCCACTCCATTTCCCTTCCCCTCCCCTCCCACTCCCCCCTCCTCTCCTTTCTACCCCCTTTTGTTTGGGGTTTCTACTATTATTCTCCTGCACTATCTGATAGAATCAATGACCCCTGCGAGCTTAGTCTACCTCCTAACTGCTACATGGCAATGACATGGAGACAGCAATCATTATAAGTCCACATAAAAATCAAGAAAAATAGGCACATACAAGTTAAAAATTCCTAGATCCAAAGAAGTTTTCTTAGAAGAAAAGGCTCTAAAACTATCAATAAAAAATCTGAAATTGATCACCAGATATTTCCAATGAGGATAGAGATTGAGAGAGCTAGAGGGAAAAAAGGGAAAAGAAGAGGAAGAAGAAAGAAAACTAAACCTAGCAACAACAACAAAAGAAATCAAGAAGATGAGACTTAAGATAACCAGAATTAGACAACAATTTTTAAAAGCAGAATCATAGAAATGAAGAAATGGAAAGTTGAATGACTGAGGTTAAGAACAAATATCTCTTTCTAGTCCGTCTTTTTTTAAAAAGGAATGTCTATTGGCACATAATCTATGATTCAAAATTTAATAGTTCAACCTTACCAAGAAGAGTTGTACAATCCTTAACAGTTCTTGTGATCGTTAGGTGCCATTAAGTCAGCCCCGACCCATGGCGACCCTTGAACAAGACAACAAAGCACTGGCTGGTCCTGCACCACCCTCACAGGTGTTCCTGTGGCTGAGTCCCTTGGTGAAGCCACTGTGTCTATCCAACTCATCAATCACTTTCCTCTTTCACCAGCTCTCTACTTTATCAAACATGATCCCCTTCTCCAGGGACAGCAAGCTTGTTCAACTTACCAACTGCTCTCTGGGCCAGCAATGAAACTATCTCCTTCCATAAATATGGACAGTCTCAGAAACCTTACACGGAGTTTCTCAGAGCAACTGACTGAATATCATGTTCAGAACCTAAGATGAATATCAACACTGACCCAGTTCTAAGGTCCATTCTACCAAGTATTAAGACATGATGTTCCAGTTGAATGGCACACTGGTTCCTGATTCTGCTTAAAATCAAAACTTTGACCTTCATTTTTGGGGGTGGTTTAAGACCACTGAGAATTCCAAATAGCAGGCAACAGTTTAACCTGGGTTGATTATCTCACTAAAGGCTGGTGAAGACAGGAAATGTGCTGTGGGCTTTGACACCAGGGGAAGGATACAATCAAATAAATACAATCAAATAAACAAGATTCAGGACATGATGTATACCTCAAGGGAAAATGGAATGAAAGACATGGGAGCTAGGCAGCCTTGTTGAAGCCCAGACGAGTGAGCTAGGATAATATCAAGTTTCAATGTCTGTTGAAACCTTTTTCTTGACTAGTGCTCTGAGCAGAAAGCTGGAAGTATATGTGTTCAATACCTATTGCTAGTTTTAGAAGGAGGTTCACTAATAAATCAAGGCTTTATAATATTACAAAGCATCTACTGGGTGGCACACTGGGTAATGCCCTTGATGATTAACTGAATGGAGATATTCTACTCTGTCCTATGAGATGGAATTGACCCAGTAGCAATGGTTTGGGATAAGATAGCTCTAAATTTGAGTTTGGTTACTAAAATTTCTGGAATCACTCTCAATTTTGAATTCTCTTTTGCATACTTTGGGATTCTTCCTCCAGAAAACTAAATATTCACAGTGAAATTTTTCTTAATCTTCCGTGAGAATGAGAATATTTCTCATTCTCTTTAGACCTATTCTTGAGGCTGTCATTTACATGTCTACATCATTGATCGAGTAACAACAATGCTTTTGTCTAGTTCATTTTCTTGATGTTTATTATTTCTAGCTCTTGGTTGTTGAATCTACTAGGAGATTGAAAAAGTTAGTGGAAAATGGAAATAAAAGAACCCCCCCCCCAAATCTTTTAAAGACTCCTTAGTTTCTCCCTTTAGATATATGTCTGATACATAAATAATATTGACAAACATATCTTCAACATCCAACTCCTATGAAGAATAAGCTCAGCGTATCAGCGAAAATTCCATCTTGGGACACTTTTTATGTTATACTATATTTATGTTGGAGTGACCTTTATGGAGACACCAATGTAAATTTCATCTTGAGTAGTGCACAGTCAGAAAATATCCATGAAAATCCTGAGCCCCAATCACCAGAATGATGCCACTTCTCAAGTTTATACAATTCACAAGCATAGGTACTCCTGACCAGCTGAATAATTTTAGAGCTTGGGTTGCAGGCAAAGGCTCAAGGAGGGTCCTTCTCTTCATTTGACTCAAGGGAACCCCTCTTGTCTATTGAAATTCTTTCAAACTATGGGAGATGTTACTTATGCTTCAACACAATGATTATCCATGGGAATACACCACTCGGCTTCTCCTTTTGGCTTTTAATCACAAAAGACTTAAGACAAACCCGTTCCTTTGCATTTGTCATCATCATCACTTTTATTTCTGGAGTAAGGTCTGAAAAACAAAACATTAATCTTCCTGAGGATGCTTTTCCTGCTTACATTAAAGAACTAGTAAAATCAGAGTACTACAATGTCTGTAATAGAAAACCAAAACAGGTCTTCTAATTTTAGGATGATGGCTACTGGCTTTTTCCCTTCCTGAAGCCCCACCACATTTTTATACCACCTCTTACCCACCCAAACTGAAAATAAGGGTGGCAATGGTAGCAACTTTTGGGTGCCATATTTTAGATTTTTCTTTCCAGGCATTCATCTCCTCTTCTTTGAAGTGAAAGAAGGCAGAAAGGGATTACTTGCTGAACTTTCAACTCTACTGACCCTTTCCTCCATCCTTGTGACCTCTGCCACACTGTACCAAGTCAGAATGCAATGCAAACTCTCTTATTTTGGGAGATCATTATTTGAAAGCTCACACATGGTCAGAGACTCTACTTTATAAAGATGGGGAATAAAATGTACAAAAAACAAAAACCAGGAAAGTGAAGGATTTCTGATTAGAATTCCCCTAAAGAATTATAATTTTTGAAATATCTGAGGCAGTTGTACCTAAGATTCAGAAATGATTCAATGGTATGATGTGGTTTGTTTGTCTGTTTGAAGTTGCCTAATACACCCATGGTGGCATAAGGAATAACCAGGCAGCTGCTACCAGAAAGGTTTGTAGGACAAATGCATGTAGAAACTTCTAGGGAGAAAGCCCTGGTCATCTGCTCCTAAAAAGGTTACAGTCTGAGAAAACTTAATGTAATTTTGGGGAGGTCATATAATATACTGACATAATATGTGTTCCAACTCATTGAGTCTCTGTAGGGCAGAGAAGAATAGCTTCTTGGAATTGCTGAGGCTATAATTTTCATGGAAGCAGAAAACCCCATCATTCTGCCTCAAAGTATGTGGATAATTCTCACCATTGACCTTGTGGTTAGCAGCCCAATGCATATGCCACCAGAGAATCTTTGCTCTGTCCTCCACAAATGCAAAGGTTCAAAACTGATTCCACAACCTACAATGACACTAAGGTGCCAATATACATAGGTTCCTGATATGTCTAACTAGACATAAGGGAAACAGACTAAATGCTAGTATTTGCCTTTTCTGATCACAGAAAGTACACATATTCCATGCATAAAGACAGGTTGTTTTGCTTGCTGCTTTGCTTGCTTGTGATAATTAATTTTTTGTCACTGCAATGTCTCAATAAGTTTTACAGTTTTATTGAACATTTGATTATTTTGTACAGTGAAGCAAGACAAACCACAGGAATTCAATGTCAAAGCAATGAAACCCTAGTAGAAACCTATGTATAGGAGAAATTTCAACCAGAAAGAGCAATGGGATCCAGAAATCTGCAAACTCTAACTACTATGATGATCTCAGCATGATGTTTGGGAAAAGGACACCTTGATCAATCAAGTAGAAGAGCAACTAGAAGGAGGAACACTGTAGAGAGATGGGTAGCCACTATGGGCTCCAGCACAACAATTGTGAGAATGGTTCATTCTGTTGCCCACAGGATATCTATGAGTTGGTACTGATTTTGTCAAGGACATGTGGCAAAACTGCCTGTTTTTGTAAACAAATCCAATTTTTGCTGCACTTGATCCATTCGTGCATGACTCTGTATTGTTGCATCGGCACCACAGCAAAGGGGTGAGTGCTGGGGCAGAGATAGGACAGACACAACTTACTGTCTGGTTTCTCCCAGAGAAAAATATGGACCTTTTATATTAGACAGCATTCTCTAGAGAAACAAAACCAGAAAAATAATGATTTTATAGATTTAGATAGATGATAGATAGAGAGCATAAGAAACAGACAATCTGTAGAGCACTACAAATGACCCAGTGCAACTTACTGCCATCAGACAGCTAATACCCTGGCAGTCCTTCAAGTCTTGAGGGTCTCCGGGTAGTCCTCTGTAGAGCAATCCAGGCTATCCAACCACAGGTAGCAAATAGCAAGGCAGGTCACCAACAGTCAGCCAGATGACAGGGTCCTACAGTATAAGCAATGTATACTCCAGTCATGTGGTGAAGCAGGACTTGAAAGACCCTCAAACTATAGCGACACAGTCCACGGGTTAGGTGTCCCACAGGTAGTGTAGCTTGAAAATCGAGGCACACAAAAAGCAAGACAGTCACATACTGGTTTGATCATCAAAGAATAAGTGACAAGCAAAGCAAGGCTCACCGATCCATTTAGCTCCACCCTTCAATTAATTCCACCTGTGTTCATTGGCCCTATTGGAGCAATAAACCTGCCTATCACAATCAACTCCTTGCCAACTTGGCACATGTACACAATTTTGTAGTCATAGATGATTTCCAGACATTAATGAACTAACACTTATACTTAACATCAAACATCTATCATACATACAAATGAAAATGTACTGAGCCCAACTGTATCTGAGGCATAATACATGAACAAAGGAAAGATATTAAATAAGTACACATGAAGAAAATAAACTGACAATAACAAACTTCGCTTTTTCAATTAATCATGTAGTCATAACTGAGAGGTAGAACTACCTTTTCCTACTCCCCATTCTGTATTACCTTTGCCCTTGGCAAGCACCTTAGCTGAGTGTGTTTTTTTGCCTGGTGGGGTGACCCAGACCTTCATTCCTGAGGTCATTAGACATCTTGTCAGGATTGAGTTGCTGTAACTTACCATTTACCATTACCATCAGAGGGCATAGTGTGTACTAAGAGTTGGCCTGTGGCATCTCGTGGACTCCAGACATAGTCTTCTTTTCCTCCATTATGTAGCACGAGTCCAATTTCTCCTTGGTAATCATGGTCAATCACTGCATTCAGTACAGTGACACCTTCCTGACTTGCTGATCCAAAAGCATGAGAAGCTCAAAGTCATCAGGCGGCATTCTCAGCTGCCATTTCAGTGGAATCTATGCTGTGTTTCTATGTGGAAGAGTTCCTTGTAAAGTGACCAGATGTCCCACTTTTTAACAATTTAACAATGTCCTGAGGCATTTTAAAATTAGAATAAATATATTAAAATACTATTTTTGCATTGTATGAAAATTTTTGTTGCTCCATATTGACCAAATTTTTAATCAAGACCCACCCCACCCCATGGTCTATGGTATCCCACTTAAAATCTGGTCACTTTATTTTACAGGCCCAGGACCTCCAGGTCAGAAGTCTATCAGCTTGCCAGGATAGGAAGCAAAAATGCTGTAAGTGAATCACTAGAAGTAATAGTACCAGGTTGCCAGGAGGCAAAAAATGCTGTAGATGGATCAGTAGGAATAAAACTCCAGCTTCCACCCTTTGCTTCCTAGACCCATGAATCCTGGCTATTGGAGACACAGTACCATATATTGACTGCTGATTTAGAGCATATACAGCTCCCTGGAAAACATTTCCGCAGCCCTACAAGGTGTCACCACCTAGTTAGTGCAGTAATTGTGTCTTTCAGAGGCCACTATGTAGTTTTATCAAGCCAACTGCTTCAGGATGATGAGTAATATGATACAACCAGTGGGCACGGGCCCACTGCCACACTATATTTTCAATGAAGTGAGTTTCTTGATCTGAAGCAATGCTATGAGGTGTGCCATGCTGGTGGATGAGGCATTCTGTAAGTCTACAAATGGTAGTTTTGGCAGAAGCATTGTGTGTAGGGAAGCCAAATCCATATCCAGAGTAGGTGTATATTCTAGTAAGAGCAAAATGCTACCCCCTCCATGATGGAAGTGGTCCTATGTAATCAATCTGCCACCAAGTTGTCAGTTGATCTCTCCAAGGAATGGTCCCATATCTTGGACTTAATATTGGTTTCTGCTGCTGGTAAGTATAAAATTCAGCTGTGGCGATGGCCAAATCAGCCTTGGTGAGTGGAAGTCCATATTTCTGTGCCCATGCATAATCTCTATCCATGCCACTTTGTTCTTGAACCCATTAGGCAATGACAGGAATGGGACAGGAAAGAGGAGGACTGGCCTCTACTGTGTGTGTCATCTTATCCACTTGATAAACTCCTCCTTTTCAGAGGTAACCCTGTGGAGAGCATTCACATGAGACATGGTTATCTTTACCTTCTTGGTCCATTCAGAGAGTTCTATCCACATACCTCTTCCCAACAGTTTCTTTTCATCAATTTTCCACTCATTTTTCTTACAATCCCGTGACAATCCAGCCAAGCCATTAGTCACAACCCATGAATTACTATAGAGTCTCACATCTGGCCATTTTTCATTGCAGACAAACTGAATGTCCAGGTGCACTGCTCCAAGTTCATTCCAATGGGAGGATTTCCCTTCACCATTGTCTGTCCTTTAGGGAGATTTCAAAAAGGGGCTGGATTGCTGCTGTTGTCTACTTAGGAGTGGCACCTGCATATCACCCATAAACCAAGCATGACATTTTTGTTCTTCAGTTAAAGTATGGTAAGGAACTCCCCAGAAGGTCATAGGTACAGACTGGGAGAAGGAAGGTACTATGACAGGAGTGGAGACTATGGGCATTTGGGTCACTTATTCTTGTAGCTTACTTGTACTTTCAAGTCCTGTTTTGGCCTGATCTCTTATACACCACTTCCATTGTTGTGCACATGTTCAATTTTATGACTCTATGAGTCAGACAATATCCACAAATGGACAGTTCAGGTGGCAGGGTGACTTAGTGGGGAAGTAGTCGTCTGCAGAGGATGGCAGGACTTTATCCCCAAATCTCAATGATCTACATTGTGATTCACCAATAGAGGTCTGTCAAAGACAACTGCATCTTCATCTACAACTGATACCTCTAGCCCTATTGGGTCAGTTGGATCATATGGTCTCAGTGGCAAAGCAGCTTGCATGGCAGCCTAAACCTGTTACATTGCCTTTTCTTGTTCTGGGGCCCCATTCAAAATTGGAGGCCTTTTGTGTCACTTGATAAATAAATTAAAGTAGAATACTCAAACTAGGAATATGTTGCCTCTAAAATCTGAAGAGGCCCACTAGTTGTTATGTGTTTAGTTGTTGGGAGGGCCAGATAAAATACCTTATTTTGCACTTTAGTAGGAATGTCTCAACATGCCCCACAACACTGGACCCTTAGAAATTTTATTGAGGTTAAGGGAGCCTGAATCCTCACTAGGCTAATTTCCCAACGTCTTGTATGCAGATGTTGTACCAATAAATCTAGAGTCTTTGATACATCCTCCTTAGTAGGTCCAGCCAGCATAATGTCATCAATATAATGGACTAGTGTGACATTTTGTGGAATAGAAAGGCGATCAAGGTCCCTTCGGACTAATAATAGCATAAGGCAGAAAAGTTGATGTACCTCTGGGGAAGAGTTGTGAAAGTGTATTGTTGCTCCTGCCAGCTGAAGGTGGTCCTTCAAGACTGGTATTGAGAAGAAGGAATTTCCCAGATCAATAACAGCATACCAAGTACCAGAAGAAGTATTAAGTATTAATTTGCTCAAGCAATGAAATCATGTCTGGAACAGCAGCTGCAATTGGAGTCACCACCTGGTTAACTTTATGATAATCCACTGTCATTCTCCAGGAACCACCTGTTTTCTTTACAGGCCAAATAGGTGAGTTAAATGGGGATGTGATAGGAATCATCACCTGGTGTCTGTCACATGATTGATGGTGGCATCGATCTCTGTAATCCCTCCAGGAATGTGGTATTGCTTTTAGTTTGCTACTTTCCAGACAATGGCAGTTCTAATTGTGTCCACTTGGTCTTCCCAATCATAATAGCCCTTATTTCACTTTTCAGGGATCCAATATGGGGGTTCTACCAGTTACTAAGTATGTCTACTACAGTGATGCAATCTGGAACTGGGAAAATAACCACAGGTTGGGTACAGAGGCCCACTATACCCATAGTGAGACATATCTGAGCTAAAACTCAATTTGATACCTGAGCTTGACCTCCATAAGCCCCTACTCTGACTGTTGGGATTTCAAAAACACTTTGGGTCTCCTGAAATTAGTGTCAGTTCAGAGCCAGTGTCCAGTAATCCCTGAAAAGTTTCATTATTTCTTTTCCCCCAATGAATAGTCACTCTTGTGAAAGGCCACAGGTGAAGAAGGCTAGAAGAAAGACTAACAGCATAAACCTTTAGTGATGTAGCAGCATCCTCCTTCAAAGGATCCTGGCCTTTCCCTCATTCAAAGGGTTGTGGGTCTGTAAACTGGCTTAGGTCTGGGAATTGATTGAGTGATTATGACTGTATATTTGACTGTTCACCTGATCTAGCATAATTTTGCCTGCATAGATCATGTGAATATTTAGTGGGTTTACTATGTATTTCACTCATAGGAACACCATAGCTACATAGCCAGTACCCTAAGTCTACACAAGACAGTTGTTTTGTTTACTATGGAAACTTTGCTGTCTATTATAACGACATCCACTCTGTCTCTCCTGATTCAGTGCTGACACCTGACCTCTATCATCACAGAACTCAATCAGTCCCATGGTGGGCAAATGTCAGTTTGCTTAGGGAAGTTCCCCCTGTTAATCCTGGTGCACATAAAATAGCAATTACAGGAATCTTCAGAGATGCTGGGGCCCACTTCACAAACTTGTTCTTTATGTATGTGGTGAAGGGTATATCCTCAGCATACCTGTTTTGGGGTCTCTAGAGTATCCTGATAGATCCATTCCAATATACCTGTTTCCCTAGGCTTTTGGATGCCTTTTTCTACAGTGTACCAAGGTAGGTCAGGTACCTCAGTTTGGTCTAATCTAGGCCTTCTGGCAGTCCATGCTTCAGTGAACCAGTCAATTAAGGAGTTAGATCCTCTCTTAGCCTCTCTCACTGAGACAGTGAAAAAGAATCTGTGCTTAGGGGGACCCATATCCAGAAACTCAGACTGGTCTAGTATTGCATTTTTTGCACCAGGATCTCACACCCTTAGTAGCCATTCTCAGGGATATTCCTCAGGCTTATGCTTGTACATATTAGAACACTTGAACAGTTCTTTGTGGGTGTAATGTGTTCTTTATGAGTAATCATCTCAACCTCAACTTTAGGAGTTTCCTGAGCCTTAATTTTAGATACAGGCCTAGAGGAAATAATTGGTTATGAGGGTGTTGCCCAGGTATTCTCAGCAGTATCTTGTAAGGCATTTCCCCCAGGCAACGCTACAGATGCAGCCCCACCTGGTATTTCTGCTTGAACAGTTTGGTTAATCTGCTCAAGTGTGGATTGTTTTATTGATAGAAAATTAATACCCTCAGCTGGGAGGGGTGGATCTATTGACTAGGGTGGCTCAATTATTTCTAGGGGCTCAATATCCTCCTCTTCTGGATCATCAGCCCATATGATTCCATCCCATGTTTCAGGGTAACAATTCGTTCCTAGCAATGCCATCACTCTAGCAACGGACACTGCTCCAGGTCTGAAAGTGAGCTGATGCTGTAATTCAGCCACTCGCATAATGAAACTCTGGGCCTGCTTTTCAGCAACATCAGCTCTATTAGTAGAGGAGAGAATAGGCAAAAGTTTTTAAGTCAGTTAGTTGGTTCTTGAGGGTTGCTTCTGAGGTTCTGAGACCACCCCACTCCTTAATCACACTCTCCATTGTAAGAAGGGCTAGCTGAACAGCTTCCCTATACTTGTCACCCTGACAAACCTATCAGAAAATATCAAACATATGATCAACCAGAGCCTCTCCTTTAAACTCCATCTATTGGTGGTGATACTGCAGATATTAGCCTTGTTATTTCACACCCTGAATTAGTAGGAGTAGTAGATTTATCTATGCCTTTATGTGTAAAAACAGCATTAACAGTGCTGTTAAGTCAAATCAAGCTGGAAAGTCAATTTTTTTAACTGTTTTATTAGGGGTTCATACAACTCAACCCAATCCAAAAATATAGCCATTGTATGCAAAGCACATTTGCACATTTGTTACATCATCATTCTCAAAACATTTTCCTTCTACTTAAGCCCTTGGTATTAGCTCCCCCTTTTTCTACTCCCTTCTCGCTCCCCCCTCCCTCATGAACCCTTGATAATTTATAAGTTATTTTGTCATATCATACACTATCTGTTGTCTCCCTTTGCCCAGTTCCCTGTTGGCTGTACCACAGGAAGGAGGTTACATGTAAATTCTTGTAATAGTTTCCCCCTTTCTTCACCTTCCCCACACCCTCTCAGTATTACCCCTCTCACCACTGGTCCTAAAGGGATCATCTGTCCTGGATTCCACATATTTCCGGCTCCTCTCTGTACCAGTGTACACCCTCCCTTCTAACCAGATTTGTAAGGTAGAATCATATCATGATTGTGGGAGGGAAAAAGCATTTAAGAATGAGAGGAAAGTTGCATATTTCATCGTTGCTACACTGACTTGTTTTCTTGCCAAGACATTTCTGTAAGGGGATGTTGCTTCCCCTGCAGATGGACTTTGGGTCCCCAATATGTACTCCCCCTTCATCATAATGATATATTTTTTAGTTCTTTGATGCCTGATACCTTATCCCTTCAACACCTCATCATCACACAGGTTTCTGTGCTTCTTCCATGTGGGCTTTGTGGCTTCTGAGCTATACGGCCACCTGTCTATTTTAAGGCCCCAGATGCTGTATCTTTTGAAGGCCAGACAGCATCAGCTTTCTTCACCACA
This sequence comes from Nesogale talazaci, assembly GCA_004026705.1. Taxonomy (NCBI): domain Eukaryota; kingdom Metazoa; phylum Chordata; class Mammalia; order Afrosoricida; family Tenrecidae; genus Nesogale; species Nesogale talazaci. The sequence continues at coordinate 71,457 of PVJH01002747.1, read as the reverse complement.
TTTTCTTATGCACACCTTTGTCTTCAGGGATCCTATCAGGAAGGTGGGCACACCATGAGATGAATTTTGTTCTTTGGTGACTGCTGATTCCATTGGCCCCTCTTGGACTCGCAGAGTGGTGGACTTCTTCCATGTGGACTATGTTGCTTCTCAGCTAGGTGGCTGCTAGCTTACTTTCACATCTTTAAGATCCCAGATGCCATATCATTGATACTTGGGCACCATTAGCTTTTGTCACCACTTTTGCTTGCCCACACATTTGTCTTTAGCGATTGTGTCAAACTACAGGGACACAGTCCATAAGGTAGGTCTTGCACAGGAAGTGCAGCTTTCAAATTGAAGCAGAGAAGGTCTGATCATCAGAGAACAGAGACAAGTAAGGCGAGGCTCGCTGAGCCATTTAGTTCTCTGCCCTCAAAGAATCCCACATGTGTTCATTGGCCATGTTGATACAATAAACCTACCTATCACACCTCTAATCTCAGTTTTCCTTCTGCTTCCTAAATGACAGTTCTTGTGTAATTTTGAAAGTAGACCAATAAATGTTCATTGTATGCAATTTTAAGGAATATAAAAATCTAAGAAAGCAGAAAATATCTTTCTAAATTACATCATATCTGGATTAAGTTCTTGCATTTCTCTTCTGCCCCCCCCAACAATGTTTGTAAATGTATCTGATAGACATATGTTTTATCTTTTCCAAGAACATTTCAGTATCTGTTTAATAAAAATACTGTTAAAAGAAACAAATTGAAGGGGAAGGTAGGAGAAAGTGGCAGTAATGATTGACACATAATCTCCACCCCTCCCAGGGGTATGAACACACATGAATGAAAGGAGATGGTAGTCTGTTTAAATATGACAACAATTATTATTACCAGATGTGGTAATAACAATTTATCACCAGATGTGGGAGAGAAGAGAAGCTGATACCAAGGGCTCAAATTTATCAAGGGGTCAAGAGGGTGGGTAGGGAGAGCTGATATCAAGAGCTGATGATGAAAGGGGAAGTGGAACTAATATCAGGTAAGTGTTTAAAAGATGATGATGACAACATATTGTACTTATGCTTGATACAATTGAAGTATGGAATGTTATAAGAGCTGTAAGAGTTTCCAAGAAAATGATTTTTAAAAATTGAATATCATTATCATGTCTTTAAGGAAAAGATGTGATAATACTCTCATATTATCCTGTGCATATTATCCTGAATCATTGTTCAAATTTTCCAATGACTTAATAAATTACGTATTCTAAAATGACACAGAATCATACATGTTTCAAGAAGATATTAGAGTGAGATTTTTTTTAACTAGGGTAAAATTGATATATGCAGTGAAATTCACAGATATCGAATGGATACTTCAGTGAATTAAAATAATGTGTACCAACCATTAAGTACATGGTACAACAATAAAGATATAAAACATCTCCATGACACAGATGTTTCTCTAATTCTTCTACTCAATCTCCAGCCCAATGGAAATCACTCTTCAGATGTCTACTACCCTATATCAGCTTTGCTCACTTTTGAGTTCTTAAAAATGGAATCATAAAGTACATATTGTTTTTTCTGGCTTTCTTTAACTCGGCATAATGTCCTTAGGATCCATATGTGTTGTTAAGTATAGCAGCAGTTCTTTATTTTCTGAGTAGGTGTTGCCGTTATTGTTAGAGTCTGTCAAGTTGACTCTGATTCATAGTGACCATAAGTACAACAAGGGAAAGCCTTGCCTAGTCCTACAAACCCCAAGGACCATCGTGGCAGCCACTTTTTTAACCTACTTTTGCAACTGCTTTGTCAATCTATCGCATGGAGGATTTTCTTCATTTTTGCTGACCCTTGAATATGCCAAATATGATGTATTTTTCCAGAGATTGATCCCTCTGATAATATGTTCTAAGTGAGAACACAAACTCGCCGTGATCTGCTACAGTTTATGGATCACCAAAGGGAGGATGACTGAGGATGAATGAAAGACAGGAGTCAGAAAGCTGAGGTCATGTGGAGACTTTTCCCTTGGTGGAGAAGACTAATCAGCAACTGTATTGCATTTATTTATACAGGCAAGGGTGCCAAAAGAATTTTATCACAAGCTCAGAGAGAGAATGCAGCCAGGAACAGGGACTATAGCTGATCTTCTGCAGTGTGTTGTGCTTCAGCTGGTTTACAGTGAACAAGAGGGGAAGGGTTTGGTGTAAGCACTGATTCCACATGTGAAAAATGGAGTAGTTTGGAATATTCATCCTTCAAAACATTATCCACTATGTGTTATGACAGTTAAATGATTTTGCATAATCAAAGCACACACATCTTTCTGGTATTTTCTGTTTTGAATTGAAGATCCACCTGATATCACTTCAACATCCTCTTCTGAACCTAACTTGAATCTCTGGCAATTCCTGGCTGATTTACTCCTGCCATCATTTAAAAATTATCTTCATCAATATTTTAGTTTTGTGTAGTATTAATGACATTGTAGATAATGTCTGCATTCCATTAAGCTACCCTTCTTTGAAGTGAGGACAAATATGCCTCTCTTCTAGTTGGTTGGCCAGCTGGCTGTTTCACAAATTCTTGGCATACATAAGCAAGTTCCTTCAGTGTTGCTTCAAGTTGTTGAAACATTAAAAGTTGAATTTTGTCATATCCTAAAGTCTTGTTTATTTGCTAATATTTTCAGAGTAACTGGGACTTCTGCTTTCAACACTATCCTTTTTGGGTCATATGTTAACTCTTGCAATGTTGAAGCAATAAAATTCTTAGGTGTACAAATGCCTCTGTGTATCCCTTCCATGTTCTTTTGAAACTCTCTGCATCATTTAGAATTTTGCCAATACCAGAACAAAATTCACTGCTATCAAGTAAGTCTAGATTTATTTTCCCCATGCTTTTCTTCTCAGGCGTGGTCAGGTCAGCCCTGTCTCAGAGTCAGATAAGTCTACCAGAATGCTATACACAAGACAAGGAAACACACTGGCCCTGCCCCATCATCACTATTGTAGTTGGTTATGCTTGAGTCCATTGTCCTTACCACTTTCTTACCCATCTCCTTGAGTATCTTCTTTTTTGATGACCCTCCACCTTATCAATCACGATGCCTTCCTCCAGGGACTGACCTTTCCTGAGGAACCCTGGTGGCACAGTGGTTACATGTTAGGCTACTAACCCAAAGGTCAGTAGTTTGAAACCACCCAAGGTCGAGCTTTCTACTCCCATTAAGGGTCATAATCAATCTCAGAAACTCACCATCCTATCAGATCACTATGAGTTGCCATCTACTTGATGGCAGTAAGTTTTGATTTGATCTCTTCAAGTAATACATCCAAGTAATGCACAGAGAAGTTTTATTATCCTCACTTTTAAGGCATATTCTGGCTGCTTCCCTTAAGGAGATATTAATCTTGTAGCAATCCCTAGCCCTGTCAATACACTTTGCCAACACCACAAGTCAAATGCATCCTTTCTTTTTTGTCTACTTTACTCCTTGTCTAGCTTTCACATGCACATAAAAGGCTTGAAAGTGCCATGATTTCAGTCAGGACCACTTTGCTCCTTGCAGTGATATCCATACTCCTCAACATTTAAAAGAGGTATTGTGTAACAGATTTACCAAATATAATGCAGCATTCAAATTTTTGATTGCAGCTTCCATGCGTATTGATTATTGATCTCAGCAAAATGAAATTCTTGACTTCATTTTTCTCTTAGTTTATCATGATGTCCTTTATTGGTATCATTATGAGGATTTGAGTTTTCTTTACATTGAGTTGCTGTCCATATTGAAGGCCCCAGTTGCAGACCTTAACCACTGTCAGCAGACATTGAGGAGGCATCTGCATATCACAGGTTATTAATAAGTCTTTCTCATATTCTAATGTCATGTTCTTCCTCATGTATTCTACCTTGTCTAATTAATTGCTATGCATATAGACTGAATCAATACGGTGGTGTTAGTCTGGGTAAGACTACAGAAACAAATTCATAAACATGCACATGTATGTAAGGGAGAGGTTTTCATACAGGAGGAAGAATTGAACAACGAGAAAGCATATCAATTCTGTCCAAACCATAAGTCCAATAGTAGCCCATATGTCTGATATCAGTAAATAAAGTCCTCTTCAGACTCACAAAATAAATGCAATGATGCTGAGTGCAGGACAATCAAAGGTCAATGGGTAGAAAGTCTTTGGATCCAGTGGCGTTGTAAGCATGATAGTGCTGGCAGTAGTCTCTACATGGCTTCCCCAGCTTCAGTTGTCTGGTGGCATCTCCTATCAGATGAGTTGCCATCTACTTGATGGCAGTAAGTTTTGATTTGATCTCTTCAAGTAATACATCCAAGTAATGCACAGAGAAGTTTTATTATCCTCACTTTTAAGGCATATTCTGGCTGCTTCCCTTAAGGAGATATTAGGGCATTAGTATAGTTCCATGTGTCTTCTCAGCTACAAAGTCTCCCAGGGAGTGGCAGAGAGAAGGAGGTGTCTCCTGCCTCCAAGGAGAAATTACTGGATTTCCCAGAATTCTCAGGAGAAGGCTGTTCTCACACAGAGGCCTCATTGGTTGATTAACAGGCTAGACTACACCCCTACCCACTTAATCCTTAAATTAACAATTATACAACTACCACGATGGTGAAAATATGCAACCTTGGTACATGCCTTTCCTCATTTAAAACCACTTGTTCTATCTGAAAAACTGCCTGATCATGCCATGTGCATTTTCCACATGAACACAATGGCATTTCTGGAATTTCCATTTTCAGTGTTATGCATACTTTGTTAAAAGTCACACAGCCAAATGGCTTTGCCTGGTCACTAAAACACAAGTGAACATTTGTCTGAATTTCTTTTCATTTAGCCCAAATCCATGCATCTGACATGTACAATGGTGTCGATAATGTCTGAAACCAGGCTTGAATTTTTGGCAACTCCTGCTGAGTCATTTTTTAAAATGATCCTCATCAAAATTTTCTTCATGTGACATTAATGATATTGTTCCAAAATTTCCACATTCTGATGGGACAATTTTCTTGGACTGTGAATCAATAAAGACTTAGTTAGCAAGTTGATCAGGAAGTTTTCTTCAAAATTTTTTGGCATAAATGAGCAAGTGCCCAGAGTGCTTCTTTAGCTTTTTGAAATATTTGATTTGGTATTTAGTCAGTTTCTCAAGTCTTTCTTTAGTTAATGCTATCATATCAGTGCAACCTGGATTTCCTTTTTCAATGCCACTTGTCACAGGCACCTATTCTGGTGTCAATTTTCAGTGTAGGGGTGAAGGCTAGCCTGTCATTCTGGAAATAACCAATGAGTCCTCTGGATGGGCATGGCCTTCTCCTGAGAATTTTGGGAATCCTGGCCATGTTTCCCCCTTGGGGGTTAAAAACTCACGACTCAATCTCTTGGAGATGCTCTACTGAGAAGACACAAGGCTGATTTTCTATGAGACATCCATGAGGAAAAGAAATATGAAAATATCTTAGTGCCTTGAGCTAGACAAGTTGCAAGGACGCAACTAGATGTATGAAGCCAGAAAAGCCACTTAGAGACTCCTCCTAGTGCAGAGATGCTGGTAAAGCCCAAGAGAGGCCCTTCCTTGTCCTGAGATGCTTATAAAGCACCTGGATCCAAAGACTTTCTACTCACTTGTCTGTGATTGTCCTGCATTTGATGTCATTGAGTTTCATGGGTTTCATGAGTCTGAAGAGGAATTCATAGATTGGTATCCGATATAGGGACTAATATAAGACTTATGACCTTGGACTGGAGTGGGAGGTTTTCTCAATGTTCAATTGCTTTTGTATATAAACCCTCCCTTATGTGCATATGCTTAATGAACTTTGTTTCTCTAGTCTACCCAGATTAACACGCCATTGTTTCAGATCATAGGCTACATCTTGAAATGGCTGAATGTTGACCTTTTTTTTTTTGTTTGTTTGTGTTACTCCAGGTAGACTAGAGAAACAAAGTCATAGACACACATATGGATACAAGGGAAAGGTTTATATACAAGGGGAATGGAACATGGAGAAAGCATCCCAACCCAGTCCAGTCCAAAGTCATAAGTCTGATATTAGCCCATATGTTCGATACCAGTCTATAAAGTCACCTTCCGACTCATAAAGCACATGCAGTAGATACGTCCTGGCGCTGGCAGGGGTCTCCCCATGGCTCCTCGTTTCCAGGGTCCAGGGAGCATCTCAGTGCTAACAGGGGTCTCTCTGTGGCTTCTCTGGCCCCAAAGGTCTGGTTCCATCAGAGTAAGGCCATGTGACTTCTCCTCTGGCTCTTCCAGTCCTCAGACGCTGCCATCTTGTCAATAGTTTGTCTCTTGGAGACTCAGTCCAGTCTCCCTTCTCCGATTTGGAAATACTGCAAGATTTCCAAGAAATCTCAGGAGAAAGCCATGCCCACGCAGAGGCTTCATTTGCTACTCATTGGCTAACTCCAGGTTGACATGCTAGACTCCACCCCTAGACTCCCAATCATGAAATTGACATGAGTGCATGACCGCCACATTATTGAAGCTCTATATTCCTTTCTCTTCTTTGAGAATCCTGTTCTGTTAATATTTTGTCCAGCAAATCCTTCAATTTCAATTCAAGGCTTGACTTTTATTTTCTTCAGGTTTTCCATTTGAGTTATTCTGAATATAATCTGGATTTGTTAACTCCAGGTGCTTTCATATTTTATTATAATATCCTGTCTTCTTGAGTACCCCTTTGAAGTTTTCAGTTAAGCTTTTTTCTTCACAATTCCTTCCACTCTATATTCAAGCACAAGTTTTAGAATTTCTGACATATGTTTGATATTTTCTTCATCTTCCTTTCTGCTTATTGATATTTGTCATTCTTTCATTCATGAACTTCTTGATATCATTCTACAGTTGATTTATCAGTTTTTGATGCATCAAATCTGTTCATGAGATGCTCTCTAAATTCATGGAGAAACACTCAAGGTTTCATTTTGGCTTGAGTAGACTTGATTCACCTTTTTTTCAATTTCAATATGAACTTGCATGTCATCTATAAATGATCCATTCCACAGTCTTCCCTTGGCCTTGTTTTGATTGATTATGTAGAAATGTTTTTTTGATGATGAATAGGACACCATTCCTATTTGATTTGACATTCCTGGCATACTAAATCTTATGATTATCAAATTCCACCTGGCCAGTACTAGTCCATTTTATCTCACTTAATACCTTCCATTTTGATTATGATAACATCTAATGTTCCTAGACTCACATTTACTTTTTTTAGAAATTGTATTATTTTTTCATTGTCTATACTGTACCTCTGCCCTGTGGTTCTATGTGCTTCTGATTTAAAAAATATATTTCCAGTTGAATTTATATATTTGATAAGGATATATATTTAACTTAACCATATATGTACATCTATGTGACTTTTTATAATGGTGGTCTGTCTTTCTACCAAGAAGCACACAATCTCTGGTTGTCTCTCTTATTATAATATAGTCAGCATCTGTGATTAATGCTTTGGTTTACTGGCAAATCAAGAATAAGTCTTTATAATTTACTTGAAGTTTACAAAATTTATATAATATGAATAAAATTTTGATATTAAGCAAAAAATACAGAATAAGACATTTGCTATTTTGTATCTAAATTGAAGAAACTTCCCTTCTTTGTTTGTTTTGTTTGTTTGTTCATTTGTTTGTTTTTGTTTGAGACTTCCCTTCTTAAGACTTTTAAAAACATTGCAATAAAAGTAGACACCAAAACACTTAGTTTCTGTTTTCTGTTGCTAACTTTGTCACATATTGCTTAAACTTTCTTTTGTACTGTGTCTACAAATTTTAGTATATCACCTTGAAAAATTCTCCATGTCCTTGAACTGGTGTCAAATATGAATTTAGAGATGGGTGCAGATGGGTGCAGGCAGTTTTCCCGAACTTTCCTCTGACCTTCTGCAAGTACAGCAAAGTGAATGTTAGTAGAAGAGGAAATGTTTACAAGAATTCTGTGGTTTTCCTTATGACAAAATTAATGTTTCACTTTAATTGTTTAAAAGTTTTTGGAAAAACGGAAATAAGAAACCATGGAATTTGGCTGATGCACGCGGCGTCCTTCAAAGAAGAGCCGTATTGTTTGAGGGTCTCCGAGACTGCTTGCGGAGAACAGTGCCGGGGGGTCCACCACAAAGATGTCATAGCAGACAACAAAGACAATTTTGATGAGGCTGACTTTGATGACGCAGAGCTAACTGCAGGGCTAGAACACATGGAGAATGGCTCAAGAGGGTGTCCAGGAGAACATCTAGATGCTTTCTCTGGTAGAACCCTACTAGACTTGGGACACTATGCCCTGTTTGACCAAGTAGTAGAACTGCGCATGTGCTGGGCCCCTGAACCCTCCAGACGGCCATGTGGGTCCACGCGATGGTGGAGTTGCAAAGGAATGTTCACCCCCTTGAAGGGACTCAAGTCTGAGGAGGTCCTCATCGTTATTCACCACTACTTTCTTGCCTGGAGCTGAGAAGACCAGCTTATCATCACCTTATAAGCAGTCCACCCACCTGCCACCTTGCTCTCTGGTCTTCTGTAAGCATCAGTGATAGAGTGCAAAACCTTTCAGACTTTAACAAAATGTAATTTTTTTCAGACTACTTGAGGTCCCCTTGTCTACGTCAATCTATCCATCCATCCATCTCTTCATCTATCTGTAAAGCACTTTTTTTTTGCCAGGCTCCTCACCTTGGTGTGTTTAATGTAAGAACAAGGGGGTATTTCTAGATTGTTGCCAACACCCTACCTTCCCTCCTGTCTGCATTGAATTTTTATCCTACCAAAAAAGATTGTTGATGTTTGCATGAGTGAATGAGACCATGTTTGGTAAAATAAAGTTTTTGTCTACACATTATGAGTTAATAAATTACACCAGGGTAGGATGAGCCCTAGTCAAAATTCTCTCTGAGAGGCATCTGATAAAACAGAACAGCCGTGGAACCAGAGTAACACAGAGGAGGAAGACAGCAAGAATCCCCTTGCAGGTCAAGGAACATCAAGAAATGTCTAGATCTCTAGAAACTGGGAGAGATAAGGAAGAATCTATCCCTGGAGCTAACATTGGGGGAGCACAGTCTGCAACACCTTGAATTGCACTTTCAACCCCCAAGTTCCACACTCCAGCCTGGAGTTTCACATACTTTGTGGTATTTTATTATGCCAGTCTGAGGGAAAAAGACATGTTCCAAGTGGTTGTGTCTCAGGGTTTCACCTTTGACACTGAAAAGAATATGAACCTGAATTTCCTATCCCTTTCTATTTCACATCAATAAACTTGTTTCCTCACTATCATAGTAAACTAAGTCAATTATTTTTTTTGAAAATGAACATATTTACTCCAAATAAAGAAACACAATAGATGAAGGAAGAGATAGAAAACACAAGAATAAATTTTTAGTCTTTTAAGATCCTTCATGAGAAGGAAAATTGTTGCTCTTTTGTAATAGGATTGGGGGAGTTACTAGCCCCCATTCAGGAAATTTTTTCTTAAGATCAAGGTTATTAAGAATCTTTCTTAAGCATCAGTTGAAATGGCTGTACAATGTGATTCAAAAGTTCATGGATAATTAGAATGAAAAGATCATGGAACTTCTCTGGGAGCTTTTTAAAGCTCTTTGTATAATTTTCTTTGCAAATTCACTATAATGTACTTACTTCTTCCATAAACATTGAAAATTCAGGGTGTTTGCTTTCACTTTTTAAAAACATTTATGTAAATTGATATTGATATTTTAAAATAAAGAGTCAGAAAAATGTAGTAGTAATATAAAAGTCTCCAAGGCATAGTGAGGACACTTTAGAAAGAGGGAGTCCATGTTGAGTAAATTCAGCCTCAATGTTGAACTTGCATATTTGTCTTTTGTCATATTTTTTATAAATACATTTTCAAGTTTGCTACTTACTTTTTAAGTTTTTGAAAAATAAAATGTTGAATTTTCTCATTGTGATTCATGTACTTGTGTTTATATTTAGAAAGTCCCTCTTCACACAGAAATGAGTTATTCATTTATATATTAACCAATTATATGTATCTAATTGATTTGTTTCTTTATTCTTTCTTCCCTTTTAAAATATTGAATATTTGAATCCTTCTGGGTATATATTTTTATTAAATGATTATAGGATTTATATGATTTTTAAAACTTTGTAGAGTAAATAACTTAGTGACTTTATGAGAAGAATTGAACATTGCAAAAATGTAGGGAGCTCCCAGAGATCAGATCTGAATGTCTAATTCAAGCTCTTAGCAGCTTAGAGTATTCAGAGATTACTTCAGTATTTTAAAAGGTCAACTAGGTTATTCGCTAGGTTATTCGCTACAATATGTTTATCTGTGTTAGAACTCCAAATGTTAGTTATATGATTTTATTCATTAGAATATTATTGACTAGCAAATTCTCATACTTATTGAGTGCCTGATTGCAACAAAGCCTATGCAAGGGACTGCATCCTTCATGTAGGAATGTTGCTACACTCAGGAAAGCAAATAGAATATAACCAATGAGTGAAGTTTGACTAATATACTTTCATACATGATATATTTAAAGGATGGGGTACATGGGAGAAGAGTATTAAAATGAAAAACCAGGATCTTTATTAAAAGTCAAAGATTGAAAAAACCGAAACCAAAAGGCACTGCCATCTATTTCGTTTATTCTGATTCACAGTCAAGCTATCGGTATGGTACAACTGCCCCTTAGAGTTTCCTGAGAGTTTGGATTGCTATTGGGGGAGACCACCTCATCTTTTTCTCTAGCAGCAGCTGGTGGGCTCTAAAGGCAGACCTTAGAGATAGGGGCGCAATGTGTCACCCGCAGTACTTCTAGAAACCTTCACGTCCTACTTACACTTGTTACAGAACTCAGTGGGTTCATTGTTTGGTTAAAAGTAACCTAGGGTCAGGGAATCCAGGAGAGATCAATCCCTCAGGGCCAATCATGTGAGGAGTGATACCAGGAAGGGGGGGGGAGGTGGAGAGAGAGAGGGGAAACCAATCACAGTGATCAGCATATGACCCCCTCCCAGTGGGGTGGACAACAGAAAAGTGGATGAAGGGAGGCTGCAGTCGGTGCTAAGGCATGAAAATTTTTAAAATAAATTATCAAGTTTTCATGAAGGAGGGCGTGTATGAGCTAATACCAAGGGCTCAAGTGGAAATGTTTTAAAAAGTATGATGGCAACATAGTACACATGTGCTTAGCACAATAGATGAGTGGGTGGGTTATGAAAAGAGCTGTAACAGTCCTAATAAAAATTTTTTAAAGATAAATAATTCATTGTCTCAGAATTTTTATAGAACAAGATTGTATGTCTAAGCAGTTAAGGAGACAGGGACATCACCTTCCAAATGCTATCTTCTAGATACAAGGGAAACAAGCGATTTTAAAATCTAGAGCAAAAAGGGAAAACTCTGCATCTCCTTTTTTTCTTCCTTTTCTGAGAAGGCTCAGCACTTTCTGAGTAGGGGGATCTGGTGCTTGGTTAGCCGCGTGTTAAAGGGGAACACTCAGGTCCATGCTGAGCTTGTTATTCTTCCAGTGGCTCTTTGGCCCTTCTCGGTGATACTGTGGTCAGACCTAGAACAAGACACGGATAGATGCGGTTAAGGGGGGAAGTTTGCTAAAGCAGAAATCTGTGAAGCAAAAGAGGTTGTTTCTAGATTGTTTGAACTGCTGTTGCATCCTGTTTGTTTCACTTGTTAGGACATATTTTTCTGTTTGTCTCTATAAATATCCACTGTGTTTAATGCCCTCAAACCCCTCTGCCTGGCTTTGACTCAGCTTGGTACCTGGTAAGTCCTCCTATGATTATTGTAAACAACTGAATTGAAAGGAAATTTTTGATGATGAAAGGGTTATGAACAACTGGACTTCATTCTTTTTTTAAAATCATTTTATTGGGGGCTCATACATCATTTCTCACATACATAAATACATATATTATGCCATGCTTCTTCACATGCCTGCAGCTGTTTTGTTCTCTGAACCTCCACCTTTCCATCCAAGTCTCTGACCTCAGCCTCCCATCCCTTCCCCTCCATCCTTGCTCCCCACTCCCCCACCAACTCTTAATACTCTATAAATTATTGTTTTGTCATAATTTACACTGCTTGATGTCTCCCCTCCCCCGCTCCCCCCCATGCCATGTCTGCCCTCCCGGTAGGGGGTTATATGTACATCCCTGAAGTTGGCTTCCCCTCTCTACCTTACTTTTCCTCCACCCATCCAGTTGCTTCACTCATTCTTTTTAGTGAAGAGATAGTGAATCAAAAGTGTGTGTGTGTGTTCATTTCTCTACAACAGAAAGTCTTAGTGACATTTTCAGATCAGATGCTCAGATAATTCTCTAGCCACCTGTACCTTCAATGAAGAGTAATTGTCCGTAACAAGACGCACCTGTACTGTAGGACTCCGTTTAGAGTTTTAGACTCAGGGGTTGGCAAATAAGAAAAGTGAAGCCCACTGTTGTGTTCACTTTATCACTCCATAAGGCCTACATATTGAACCACAGAGATCTGTCATTTGGAGGAGTGTAATAGTACTGTCTGTCCAACTACTTTAGAGGTTATTGGTGAAAAACAAACAAAAACAAAGCTCAAATAGAGAATAAATGCCATGAAGATATGTTAACTTGGTTAACCATCTAGAAGCATCACTTATTCTTGCTTGCTCTGAGTAATTTCACAGTCCACTGTTATTAGCCACCACTTTAAGCTAGAAAAGTCTAGGAACCTTCCCTCTGAAGTAATGCAGTTGTGTACAAACCATCTGGCCTTGTCTTCAACTGGGGATGCTTTTGCCTCTAGAAAAAAGCAAAATTCATCTTTATCTGGCCTGGATTGAGCTATCTAAGCAGCATATCCAGTCCTCTTGCCCACATACCTGCACGCTCCCAGATGATGGTTATATCATATGGCATAAGCCATGGAGTGGTCCTATTTGTACTTATTACTTTGAGGCATGACAGCCTCCTGATGACACTGCCATCCTCACCAACACTGACTTCCACATGCAGGCAAGGCAAAGGAAAATAGCATGGCTTGGACAAGTTGCAGTTTCCATACCCAAGTTGTCAATAGTACACATCTTACTAAGTAAGAGGCAGCATCTCTGGGCTGGGCACCATCTTTATCAGCTGGTGACAGGGGGTGAAATATTTTCTGGTGTAAAGACATGTGGGATTTACTCTTCAGTAGTCTTAAAAGTGAAGAGGGAAATGCAATATTAGCAAGATTTTTAAACATGAGTGAGGATACATGATTCTGTAGTATCTATATTTGTGCAAGTTAAGCAAGAATTTTCAAAAACCCTGTTAATAGGTTGTTTGGTATAAGGACAGAGTATTTGTGTTTTAAGTACAAATCATTTTCAAACGATTGCTTCTACAGTATGGTGTTGGTTGTCTGTGAGTTGAGAATTGAACTGTAATATTCATTCACTATTCATTTCTTATGGATATCTATTTCCAGGGCCATCTTTTAAGTGGTGTGCACCAGAGCACACTTCTCTCCTAGGAGAGGTTTTCCTGCTAAACACTCATGCGATGACCTTTTCCCTAATATTATTTATAGATGTGTTTTCTTCATAGTATTTATCTTTACCAGAAATTACCTTTCCTATATATTTATAAGCAGAGCCCTCATGACATAGTGGTTATGAAGTGGACTGCTAAGCACAAGATCAACAGCTCAAATCACCAGCTGCTTGGCAGAAGGAAGACAATACTTTCTACTTCTGTGAAGAATTAGTCTCAGAAACCTGCAGGGCAAGTGGTAGCCTATCCCATAGTGTTGTTTTAATTTGTAGCCACTGTGTCTATCCATCTCCTTGAAGGCCTTCCTGCACAGAGGGAATTGGTTTGGTTTTTGGTGAGTTTGGTTTTTTGGTTTATTTATTTAAATGTGTATGATCACTCCTTATTAAAATGCAAATAACTTGGCATGGGGCCTGGTACACAGCAGAGGACCAGTAAATGCTTGTTAAATGTACTAGTGAATAGTTTTTTAAGGGCATGAGAGACCCCCATTTTACTCTTAATTGGCAGAGAAATGTCTCTCTGTCGATTAGAACCATTCTTATATAGCTGCAATTTTTTAAAATACTGCCATCAAAACAGAATTCACTTAGAGTCCTCACATGCTTCAGTGTAGAATTATGCTGTTTGGGATTTTGAATGCCTGATTTAATGCCTGCAGATATATCTGACCTCTTCTGAATTCCCTATTGCCAAGTGGCAGGAATCAGCTATGCCTCCACACTCCATCTTCCCTTAGTTATTGTGAACCAGTCATTCTTCCCACTGCATGGTACTTATATGCTGGGTTTAATAACACATTTCAAAGGCCACACAAAGTTCACAGCTAAATTCAAAACTATGGGGCAGGGGGTTATTAGAGAATTTAGCAGGTGACGAGAAATCAGGATCATTAAAGTAGAGCTCTTCAATCAGGAATCAAAATCCCTCTCTGGTCCTTAACCTCTCAGCCATGTGGCCCCCATGTGCCTCCCTGAATCACAAAACCTTCTTGTCACTCTGTCTCGCAGACCCATCATCCCAGAACTGTTCCTCTTGCTCTGTCCCATAGTCTTTATGTTTCCTCTACTCTTCAGACAGGGACTTGCAATGTGCTATCCTGATGGTCCTGGACTTTCTCTCTGTCTATTGCTTCAAACATGGGCGTTGGTGATACAAACTGGCCAGTCATCTCTAACAGCATTACAGACACCTTGCTTGCATTGTTCCACCAATCTTTTGATGGGCATTAGAGACTTGGATAGAAGAGCCATATTAAGAGATTTCATTCCACAAAACTACCATCACGTAGACTGACTCACAGTGACCCTGTGTTGCTGATTGGTAACGTTCAGTCGATTTTGAGCCCTAGCCATCATACGTACAACAAAATGCAAAACTGCCCAGTCTTGCACCAACCTCACAGATGCCATTAGATTCAATTGTCACTGTATCCACCTATCTTATTTAGTCTTTCTCTTTTTAACTGCCCCACAACTTTGCTAAACAAAATGTCCTGGGACTGCTCTTTCCCAATAACATGACCAAAGGTCCTGAGATGAAATTTCATCATCCTTGTTTCTAAGGAACATTATTGCTCTCCTTCTTCTGAGACAGATTTGTTTGTTCTTTTGCTACCCCATGGTACTATCAATACTCTTTGCCAGTATCACAGCTCAAAGGCATCAATTCTTCTTCAGTCTGCTGAGGTCAATGTCGAGCTTTAACCTGCATACGCAGTGATTGAAATACAATGGCTTGGGTCAGATGCATCTTCTTTCTCAGCTTTGCTTTCAGCGGTTTAAAAGAAATATTGTGCAGCAGATAGACCCAATACAATGATCATTGGATCTCTTGAGCATTGATTGTAGATCCAAGTAAGATGAAAGCCTTGAAAACTTCAACCATTTCTCCATTTATCATGATGGTGCCTCTGGGTCCAGTTGTGGAGATGTGGTTTTCTTTACATTGAGTTATAATCCCTAGTGAAGGATGCCATCCTTGATCTTCATCAGCAAGTGCTTCAAATTCCCCTCACAGCAAGTAAGGAGGCTGTGTCACTTACGTATAAGTAGCTGTTCATAACCCTTCCTCCCATCCTGATGATTCCTTCTTCCGGCTTTAATGCAGTTTCTCTGATTCTTCTCTCAGCATATAGAATGAACAATTACAGTGATGAGATGCAACCCTAGTGCATACCTTTCTTGATTTTAAACCATGAAGAATTCCTTTATTCCGTTCTCCTAACAAGCATCTCTTGAGCCATAGACAGCTTTTACTTGAGCATATGTTCTGGAATTTCAGTTCTTTCCAAGCTATCCATAATTTGCTATGATCTGCATGGTGGAATGCCTTTGTACAGTCAATAACTAGATGTAACTATTTTTTGGTATTTTTCTCTTTGTTCAATATCTTGCCCATAGAATCATTCAAATTGCAACTCAAAGATTATTATTTTTGTTTATTTTTCTCTATTTAGGTTATGCTGATCATGTTCTTTTTGTTTTTGTTTTCTAATGATAAGTCATCACCCTTTTATTGTAATACTTTACTTTTTGCTCTCCAGCTGTCCTTTGAAATTTTATGTTCAGTTCTTTTACTTGAGCATATCTTCCATATGACTTACTACCCCATGATTAAAAGCAAGTTTCACAGTCTCTTGTGATGTCCGCTTTAATCTTAGCTTTCTTTTCTGTCTTAAATCAGGTACCCACTGCACTGACATGCTAATCAAATATTGCCAGAATTTCTTCTTTAATTCATCTTGTCATGCCTCCATTCTCCATGAAAACTTCTTGGTCTTTAATCAACAGTTCCATTCTGCTATAGGAATCAGGTTGTTTAGTTTGGGGCATCTGAGAGATTTAAAGGTCTAGTTGCAGGAACACTCTTCAGTTGTAAGTGAGCGACCCTGTCCTATTTCTTATCATCTACTAAGTATGAAAGATGGACGATGAATAAGGAGGACCAGTGGAGAAGTACTGCATTTGAAGAATGGTGTTGACACAGTATGTGAAATATACCATAAATAACCCGAAGGAGGAACAAATAGTTCTTAGGGGGTGGGGGGGGGGTGGATATAGTCAGAATGTTCCTTGGAAGTCAGGATGGCTAGACTTTCTCTCTCACACTTTGGAAAAGTTATTTAAAAAAAAAGGATCAGTGAGAGGAAAAGAGCATCCTTGTAAAGTGGAGGGTCGTTAAAAAAGAGGAAGCTCTTAGGCAAGATGGATTGACAAAGGGCCAGCAGCAATGGGCTGAAGCATTGTGAGGCTGAGCATGAGTATCAGTGCTTCATTCTGTTGTACATGGGGACCCTGTGAATCAGAGCTAATTCAAGGGCATCAAACAAGAAGAATAATACATTTTTAAACATTACACGATTTTGTAATACCTTTAGATATAAATTTTTATAGCAGAAAAATTGGGTACAAACTATATATGTAATGAAAGTTCACATAAATCATAACTTGTATTCATGTGGTACACTAACTGTAACCAATGAATCAAAATTAACAGGTTATTATAAGCTAACATTTATAGTTCACCTTAAAAGGCATGATTTATGGCAAATATTCCCTGGGATTTTGATCAAATCACATCAGGTTTCTGCCATTACAGTGAAAGACTGCTTATTTCTCCTGGAATCCCGAGTTTTTGTGATACATAAAGTACAGGTGACCAACCCACGCAGGCCAGTTGCCCTTGGATGACCTGCTCAACCTTGAGTTATAAAGAAATTAGCTTATAAAAGTCACTTTTGAGTGAAACCACAGTCTAAATAAGCTACTAGGGAATTTTTCTTTGAGCATTGTGTTCTTTTAAAGAATTCAATTCAGTTTTCTGGAAACTCCAAAGATCAGACAAATGCAATGTTTTAGTGTAAATCATGCTAACTGTACTTCAAAACAATCTTGTCTGAAAGCCTTTCTGGTCAAAAAGTATGTATCTGTTCTTTTCTAGATATTTTTCCTGGCAATGTTGATGAGATGACTTTTAAGATTCATTGTAGGTTCTTTTACCTTTGAAGTTTATTGACTCCCTGGTCAGAATGTGACCCTAATTTGAAAAAAATAGAAGAATAAGTGAATATCATTCCATATTGATTTCATATGATTTTTGTTTTAACACAATTTATTCAGAATGGTTTCATTATCAATAAGACACCCTGCATTACACCTGTCACTCCTGTCCCTCTTCTACTTAGTTCTAACTGTCTCTGTAATTTTCAGGTCGATATTGAAGTATGAAACTGTCCTTGATAGGATAATATCTGTAAGCATACAACAGAGTCAAGTTAACTCAAGCATTTTTCAGTACATGTACCAACAACTAATATTCTCATTGTAACCAAGTGGGTTGTAATTCATGGAAGCCTTACAGGGCAGAGTAGAACTGTTCATGGAAGTTTCTGAACATAAATCTTTGCAAGAGCCAAAGGGGTTGGTGGCTTCAAACCAAAGACCTTGAGATTATAATCAAATGTGAAATTTCACTCTGCTACCAGGTATTTTTAACCACCAAAGCAAATGACAACGAACTAAAGGATTCCACTGAATTCTTCAATCTAGTCTGAAATTGATTCAGCATGCAATCAAAATGTATTGACAATTATTGGAATGCAAAAAATGGAAACAGAATAAGGATCAGTAGTTGGAAAAGATGGCTCTGGTGACAGAAATGGAGCAGGAGATTGCATGATAGAGTTACTTATTTATCTTTTAAAAACATTTTTATTAGGAGCTCTTACATCTCTTATCACAGTCCATACATTCCTCCAATGTGTCAAACACATTTGCACATATGCTGCCTTCATTAGTTTCAAAGGAGTCTCTTCCCACTTGAGCCCCTAATATCAGTTCCCCATTTCTTCCCATTCCCTCTCCTGCCCAGCCTCCCACATAAACCCTGGACAAGCTATAGATTATTTTTTTCATATCTTACACTGTCCTCCATTGACCTTCACCCACTTTTCTGTTATTCATCCCCCTGGGAGGGGGTTGTAGTTTGATCCTTGTGATCAATTCTCCCTTTCTCCCCCAACCCTCCTCTCATCCTCCTGGTATCTCCACTCTTCTTGTTGGCCCTGAGTGTTTTATTTATCCTGAATTCTTGGTGTTTGGGGCTCTTATCTGTAGCAGTCTGTCAAATCTTGTCTAATTGGATGTCAGGTAGAATTGAGATCATGATAATGGGGTGAATGAAGTACCAAAGGAAGATTATGTGTTTCATCGGTCCTTTACCACACTCTGACTGACTCATATCTTCCCCTTGATCCCTCAGTGAGAGTGTGTCCAATTGTCTAGAGATGGGCATTGAGTCTTGCTCCCCTCATTTATATTGGGTGTGGTTTTATTATGGGTCGTAGATGCCTGACACTTGATTCCATTGACACTTCATGATCACACAGACTGGTGTGTTTCTTCTGTGGGGTTTTGTTCTTCTCGGCTAGATGGCTGCTTCTTTATCTTCAAGCTTTTAAGACCCCAGATGCTATATCTCTTGATAGCTGGGCACCATGCCTTTCTTCACTGCATTTCCTTAAGCACCTGTTTTGTCTTCAGTAATCCTATTGGAAAGGTTAAGAACCACAGAATGCTGAATTGTTAGAACAAAGTGTTCTTGTGTTAAGGGAGTATTTGAGTTAAGCCCCAATATCCATCTGCAATCTTAATTTTTATCACATAGATGTGAGTGCATAGTTGTATTACCCTCTCATTTTATATATATACATATATATGTACATGCCTATATTTAGGCATCTATAAATGTCCTTTGCCTCCTGGTCTTCTTTCCTCTATTTCCTTTTTATTTCCCTCTTGTCCCGCCATCATGTGTGGCCCTCAATCTGGTTTAATGAATTCCTTGCTGCTACATTGCCCTTGACTGAGCCCCACTAGGCATCCTACACCTTTCTCGCCATTGTTTTTAGTTCACTCATTGTACTCTTGTCTCTGGGTTGGTTCTGTCCCCTCTTCCTACCATTTCCTTTCTTCCATCTCCCCTTCTCCCATAGTCCCTTGGAACAATTAGTCCCATTCTTTTCATCTCCAAATTATTTCTCCCACCTATCTTATCTAGATAGGCAGGTAGATACATTAAATACCAGGCAGTCAAATAAAACAACAAAGGAAGTTAAGATCAGCAAAACAGTAACAACAGCTGAAAGCAAGAACAAAATAACAATTTCAAAAAGAAAGCCACTGACAAATAGAAAAGCCTATAAATAGTTCAAAGCCTGTTTGCTGGATTTTAGGAGTATTTTTCAGTGGAGTTGATGGGGTTACACAGTCTGTCTCCCAAATCTATTTTTGCATTCCCCAGGATCTGCTCCCCCTGCTGCTCTGCTGCACGCCCTCAGTATCTCGCCCTAAGAATAACTTCTTTATTGCAGATACCTTTTTTTCCAACTACAGAAATGCAACGCATGGGTCTCACCAGATAGATTAAAACTTATTGTACTCGTGGAAAGGGAAAATAAAGAAATTTAATAACATCAGTCCAAACAAGGCCAGGTTCTAAATGTGGGATAGTCAACTGCTGATGCTTTAGAAGAAATGCATAAGTTCTAATTGAAAATTATGAGAATTACAATAAATCCACAAAATCGAAGTACAAACTTAAGTATCGAGAACATCTGAAATACATAGAACATCTCAAGAGCAGATTTGATACATAGAATGCTACTGATATAAGTCTTAGTTGTAGGATGACATTAGGAGCACCATACATGAAAAACCAAAAGATGTTCAGGAGGACAGTAATGAAAAAAACATCAAAGTGAAAGTCAGAAAAGACCCTGAAACTTGTGCTTGAATGTAGAGTAGCCAAGGCAGATGAAAGAAATGAAAAAGTAAAACAGAAGTATAGCAGGCCGCTGTAGAACACCACATGAAGCAGTATAATCAAATGTGAACAGACTTGGAAGTAAAAGTCAAAAGGTAAGATCATGCTCAGCATTTTTTAAACAAAAAAGACTAAAGAAAGAATTGAGGCTTCTGGAAAGAATATTGAAGAATCTAGTGGGCAAAATACTGGAAGGTGCAGAAAGTATCAAAAGAAAATAAAATGAACAGAGCCCTGGTGGGGTCGTGGTCATGAGTTTGGTTTCAATCTACATGGTCGCCCTTTCAAAAGCACCAGCAGCAGCTCTGCTAAGGAAAGCCTGGACTTTCTCCACCCATAAGACGTGACAGTCCCAGAAACCCATAGGGGACACTCTAAGTCAGCACTGACTTGATAACAGTGAGAGTACCAAGTGAAGGGATGAACACTCAGCCACTGCATGATCAAACACTCCTTCTCTTACAGAAGGAAATCTAAGCACAGCTGGAGGCATTACTTAAAACACTGCTCCAGCATTGACCAAATAATAATTGAACTGTTTCAATGAGCCGATGAAGCACTGAAATCACTCACTAGTCTGTGCCAAGAAATTTGCAAGACATATTTGCACAGCCACCTGAAGAGATCCATATTTGTACCCATTCCCAAGAACAGTGACTCAAGAGACTGTGGAAATTGTGGAGCAAAACCATTAAGGCCACGTGCAAGTAAAATTTCCTGAAGAGAATTAATATCACATGCAGGTAATAAGGTGGCATCAGTAAATCAGAAAGGAGCTTCCAGAAATTCAAGCCCAATTCAGAAAAGAACGAGGGGTGGATCTTGGCAGAAAGCAGAAAATCCCAGAGATATGCATCTTTGTGGGTTTTTGGTTAGACAAAGGCATTCACTTCTGTGGATCATAGCAAACGATGGGTCACACTGGGGAAAATGAGAACTACAGGACAGTTAATGTGCTATGTGGTACATGTGCATGAACTAAGGGGTATGGTTTAAAATCAGGAAATATGTGGATTGGGACACTTTTTCACCAAGTTCGTTCAGTCTGTATGATGAGCAAAGGATCTGGGAAACTGGACTAAATGGGAATAATGCTGCCTCAAGATCTAAGACTTATTAACAATCTGGCTGATTAAAAATAATAGGAGGCCAATGCCTACTGGAAACTGGCTGCCAGAGGCCCCAAGTCATATGTGCACAAATCAGATATAGTCCAGAGATAAAGAATCGATTATTATATTTGTGCCATTAAAGATATGAAGGGCTATATTTGTTGCACTGCTGATACTCAATATAGCTCTTGCCAAGAAATCTTCCCCTGCCTGTATCTGGTAGGAAGGTTGGAAAAGATCCTGACAGGCTTCCCTTGTGAGTAATTGTAAACAGAATTCCAAGCAGTGACACCGTGCTACATATAAAACGAGTCACCTGAGAAGCAGAGGGTGTTATCCCAAAACAGCCGAGAGTCAGCAGGGGATCATGTCCTGTGAGTCCAGCAGCTGGCTCACCCCTACCTGACCTTCGGATCTGGGGCACACCCACCACCACATGAGACATTTCCTCACACTTTCCTGAGGTTCCCTGGGGCATGGCAGTGGTTTACAGATCTCCAGGGGTTTACAGAAGGCATATGCTCAAGGGAAGAATGGGGGCAAATTGGAGCTGAATAGTGTTAAGGGGAGAATTGACTATTTGGGACGTCAGTATCCCATTCTTACGACCAGTCTAGCATTAATTCTCCTAAAGATATCATTACCACAAAGAGATTATATGTATTTGTATGAGATGTATGATGTATGTATTTGTATGATTTGTATGTTCTGAGATGCTGAAACATGAGAATGCTTGAAAGTGTACAGAAGGTTGAAACTAAGTCATCACTCATTCAGATGCTAGTCCATTTCCTTATCCATGGCCTAACTACATTATCCAGGCGTCTTTGTGATGACTCTAAATAGGAAGCAACCCACCTAATGAAAGAACATCTTTGGGGGTCCATTGAAAAAAGGAACCACATTCTGACCACCCTGGCATTTACAGTCGTGCCAAGAGCAACCTCACTGCCATCAAGCCACGACCCCTTCGGCTGAGTGGAACTACCTGTGTAGATTGCTAAGACTGTAACTCTTCAGAGAGAAGAAAACGTCATCTGTCTCCCATGGCGTGGTTGGTAAAGAGATGCTAAGTGTGGAGGGGCCCTTCAACAGAGAATTGTTGTTGGGTGCTTTTCAGCCAGTTGACTGATCTTTCTTAACCTGTTTTTATGGATTGAATTTTATCTCCACGCAATACGCTTAACACACCCCCACTCCATGCCTGTGCTATAATCCTCTTTGATGCATAAATATTACAGATGGTGATGGAATACACAGACATCAGAGGTGGAGATGGTGGTTAAGATAGGACATGTCATATGAAGAATACCGGGGGGCAGAACCACAAAGAGACAAGGGCTTTCTTCCATACAGAGAGAAATCCGTCCCCTAGAACCTGCACTGAATTTGGGTGTGAAGACTCAAACCTCTGAGAAAATAAATGTATGTTTGTTAAAGTACTATCATGATTCTGTTATGGCCACACTAGATAAGTCAGCCATCCATTATTGGCTGTAAACCTATGACCTGTTGGTGCTGGTGGCAACACCATTCCCGATTTCTGAAGGAGCCTTGGCACATTCTCTTGAAAATGTACTTGTCATACACCCCACTTCCTAGAAAGGGAGGCACTTACACGTCTCCCAGCAGTGAAAGAAATTAGAAACTGAAACAAAGAATTGCATTTCTAAAGGTCTGGAAAACATGACTGTGATGAAATAGAATAACCATGCCAGGGAATTTTGTGTTAAAACTAGCAACAGGAATTTCTTCTTAGGAAACCACAAGGCATACTTCATCTTGCGAATATTTCAAACATACTTGAGGCTATTGTTTCTTATTTTATTCCTTTTATACAAAAGAGGAAGTAACACAGAGACAAATTCAGCTATTACAACCTCACCCATTGTTTACTGATTTTTTAGAGAGTTATTTTTCTCAGCTCAGTTTGCATCTTAAATTCTACCAAGTATACATCTTAAACTAAACCAACTTGACCTATTGTCCTTTTTTTTCATGTGAACCAAGGAAGATGACAATGGTCATGACATGAATTATACACACAGAATGAGGGTCTCAAGGAACACTGGAATGAGAGTAATGCAGTTCAGCTTTGGATCCTGACAAGGAATTTATTAAAGTGTTTTCAAAGGCATGCTACAAGATGATCTAAGGATGACAGAGCAGCTCTCATTCTAACCCATGTGAAAACAGAGGGTCAAGTGATGTCTGTGACTCATTCAAGTAAGAGAAATTCAGGGTGAATAGGTCACTCTAGTTTATGCAGAACATTCCTAGATTAGAACAGTCAAAGTAGTTTGAGAAATCCTTTAATCCCTAGCAAACAGGGATAGCTGATCATCCTCATGGGAATGGCTGCATGATTACGCAGTCCAGAACTCTAGCCGGCATAACACCCTGTTGTCATGGGTTTTCTTGGATGTTAAACTCTGTTAACATTCCCAGGTGCTAAAAGGAAACCTGGAACACCAAACCCACCAAGTGCCATCTAAGATTAAAAGAATGGCAATCTGCTTTAAAAAATAAATAAATAGAAAAAGAAAGAAAGAAAAAAAAAGGGAGAACCAAATATAAGGATCTACGTATAACCTCCTCCCTGGGGGCAGACAATAGAAAAGTGGGTGAAAGGAAACATGGAAAATTGTAAGACATGACAAAAATATAATAATTTATAAATTATCGGGCTGAGCCCCGGTGGCGTAGCGGTTGTGCGTGGGACTGCGGCCCACTGGGACAGAGGTTCAATTCCAGCAGTGGGGCTGGGCCTCCTACTCCCACCACCAGAGAGCAGTGATGCCCAAAAAATATATATATTATAATAATAATAATAATTTATAAATTATCAACGGTTCTTGAGGTGGGGAGCGTGAGGGGGAAAGGAAGAGCTGATACCAAGTGCTCAAGTTGAAAGCAAATGTATTTAAGAATGATGATGGCAACAAATGGGCAAATGTGCCTGACACAATGGATATACGTATGAATTGTGATAAGAGTTTTACAAGTCCCCAATACAATGATTTTAAAAAAGAAAAAGAAAGAGCAAAATGTAGCCATTGAAAACTCTGTAGGGCAGTTTTCCTCCCATGAGCAATGAGTAAGAATGGGTTTGGCATGTGTTTATGTGTCCGTCATTACTTCTATTGCCTGAGTCAGTAGTACATCCATGAACATGATGGACCACATTTGGAGCAAAGTTATGAAAACTTCTTAGAGCTAACCAAAAATCTTGAGGAAATAAGTTCCTGGTCTGAGGGTTCAGGATCATTGTTTCAGGAGACACAAAATCAATTGACATAACCTACTTTACAAAGACAATATTTTATGTTCTCCTTTGGTGAGTAGAGACTAGGGTCTGAAAGGTTTGTTTGTAGTTAGTGAAATGATTGGGTCTCTCCCTGTCTGAAAGAAAGAAAAGAGATGGAAATTAAAGAGAATGAAACAATTCATTCAACAAACCATGTAAATATTTGTCTCTATGACCTTGAGACCTGAAGAACAACATAATGCCAGGTTACCACTACTGTACTAGAGGTTAAATTATGAGCACTAAAATTGTGTAAAGCTACAGTTACTTTGGAAGTCCCAAATCCAATTTATATCTTCACCTAACTTCAGCCTTTACTGAATTATTAACCAGAATCATGAATAGTTTAGCCCTCAGGTCGAGTGCATTAGGAAGTGGGGGTGATGATGAAAGCCACATCCTGGCTGCCGTGGTCAAAGGCGCTGGACCTAATTTGTAAACTCTTCTGTCGTGTAATGCAAGTATCCCAATTATGGTCCTATTCTCACTTCTGTGGTCTTCCCTGCAGATGTACTAATCTGCTGTCATCCCTGTGTCAGTGGCAATATCCTTTTCCATCCTATGTCATGTTTAAGCTTCTGGTTCTCTGGAAATCCTTGATGCAATCATAAACTCATGGTAATGGTATCCCTCATCTAAATAATGTGCCTTTGTCTGTGTTTTCCTAATTAAAATTTGCTGTTCCCCTTAAATTATGTTTGAGATCTGAGTTCTCCTACCCTGAGGCACTCCCAACAGTTCTGAACTGGATCACATTAAAAGGCTCGGGATAGAGTGGGAGAATGTATGGAACAAAATTCAAAATCATAATGTAGGCCAGGTTTATTGGTCAGAGATGAGTAGAATCCCCAAGAATCTGTTACCCTTCAGGTTGGGAACTTAATTCCCATTCCCCACACCACGCCCTGGCTCAATTTTCAGCCAAATAAGAGAAGATTACAAGGCTAATAATAACACTAATGAGAATGACACATCTTAGAATTTCCAAACATTTGAAACCACAGTCCAACATTTATTCAAGGACAAAGTTCAGACAGGAAATAGTTGGAGGAGGTCAGATAATCAGGGATGCATTGAAGGAATTATGATGGATGAGATGAAGGAAAATGTATATGAATTATTGCACGAAAAACTGATTATCTGTTCTACAACCTTCACCCAAGTTAAAATAAAAGTGACAAAATGAAAACAGCAATTAACCGAAACAGGAAGAAATTCACTGCTATTGAGTGAATTCTGACTCACAGTGATAGGGATAGAGCAAAGCAGAACTGTTCCTTTGGGGTTCTAAGTCTATCAATCTTTACAGAAACCTCACCTTTCTCCAGTAGAGTGGCTGTACATTTTTGAAGTATTGACCTGTGACTAGGAGCCCAACTTGTAATCAACTATGCCAGCTGAGCTTCTCAGTCAAGCAAGACCACTGAATCACCATGCTTTTAGTCATGGCTAAATGGTACATCAGACCTTAAAGGGGAAAAATGTCTTAACAAGTTAGTCTGGGCAGACTAGAGAAACAAATTAATAGACACTCGCCTGTGTATAAGAAAGAGCTTTAACATTTTCAAAAGAAAGAAAGAAAGAAAGAGCTTTATGTACAAGAGCAGTTGAATATTGAGAAAACATCCCAGACCAGTCATGATCAAGTACATAAATCCAAAATTAGTTCATATGTCCAATACCAATCCATAAAATCCTCTTCAGACTCACAAAACACGTGCAGTGATGTGTAGGAAAATCACTGGGCAGTAGGAAATCTTGTGGATCCAGTGGCATTGCAAGCATCTCAGTGCTGTCAGGGGGCATCATGTGGCTGCTCCATCTCAGGCCACTAGCATAATTCCATGTGTCTTGTCAGCAGATAATCTCTCAGGGGGTGAGCAGAGAGAGTGCCTTCCATCTCCAAAGAGGAAATACAGTTCCCAGAATCCTCAGAAAACCATGTCCACACAAAGATCTCATTGGCTATGACCTGATTGACAGCCTAAACTCTACCCCATACATTTTTTAATTACTAAATCATTTTATTGGGGGCTCATACAACTCACAATCCACACGTACATCCATTGTGTCAAGCACTTTTGTACATTTGTTTCCCTCATCATTCTCAGGACACTTGCTTTCCACTTGAACCCCTGGTATCTGCTCCTCATTTTCCCTCTCGCCTTCCTGCTTTCTCCTCCCCCATGAACTTGAAAATTTTTAAATTATTATCATTTTGTCTTCTTACTCCATCTCATGTCTCCCTTCTCCATTTCTTTGCTGTCTGTCCCCCAGAGAGGAGGTTATATGTAGATCCTTTTAATTGGTTTTCCCTTTCTACCCCACCTTCCCTCCACCCTCCCATTATTGCCCTTCTCACCTCTGGTCCTGAGGGAGTCTTCTGTCTTGGACTCCCTGTTTCCAGTTCCTATCTCTACCAGTGTATATCCTTTGGTCGAGCCAGATTTGTAAGGTAGATTTGGCATCATGATGGGGTGGGGAGGGGAGTATTTAAGAACTAGAGGAACACTGTATGTTTCATCATTGCTACACTCCATCCTGACTGGATCATCCTCTCCCTGAGAACCTTCTGTGAGGGAATGTACAGTTGCCTACAGATGGACTTTTGGAACTCACTCTGCACTCCCCCTCATTCATAATGATATAATTTTTTTGTTCTTTGATGCCTGATGGCTGATCCTATCAACAGCTCGTGATTACCCAGGCTTCTGTGCTTCTTCCATGGGGGCTTTGCTGCTTCTCAGCTAGATGGTCACTTGCTCATCTTTAAGCCTTTAAGACCCCAGATGCTACATCATTTGGTAGTTGGGAACCATCAGCTTTCTTCCCCACATTTGCTGATACACCCATTTTCTTCAGCGATAGTGTTGGCAAGGTGAGCACCTCCGACTGCCAAATTATTAGAACAAAGTGTTCTTGTATTTAGGGAGTACATGAGTAGGGGGCAGTCTGTCCATGTGTTTCCTTAATATTAAACCTATAAACATATGTATATAAATCTATTTCCCCCCCCAAAAAAAATAAATAAATCTATTTCCCCTCCCTCTTATATAAATATATTTACATATGTGTAGGTCTGTGTTCAGAACTCTATAAATTCCCTTTGCCTTCTAGTCCTTTCCTCTATTTCTTGTTCCTTTCCTTTTATCCCACTATAATGCTCAGCCTTCATTTGGGTTTCAGGAATTACTCTGGGCTATACTGTCTTTGATTCTACCCTGCCAGACCTCTTACACCCACCTCACCATCAATTTTCTGTCACTTGTCCCCTCATCTCTGAGTTTGTTAGCACCCATTCCCTTCCCCCACCCCGTCTCCCCTTCTCCCATGTGCCCCCGAAACTGTCATCCCATTGTTCTCTTCTCTGGCTGGTTTATCCCCCTCTATCCCTTCCAGATAAACATGTAGTGATAAAAATGTGCA
The DNA here is from genome assembly GCA_004026705.1 of Nesogale talazaci. NCBI lineage: Eukaryota > Metazoa > Chordata > Mammalia > Afrosoricida > Tenrecidae > Nesogale > Nesogale talazaci. Next base: position 43,218 of record PVJH01002747.1, on the reverse strand, counting down.
CTGACACAAGAAAATAAAAAATAAAACAATAGCTGCAGCAAGAAAACAGCAGAAAGACAACGACGACAACAACAACAGCAGATGCTATAAATATTTCAAGGTCTATTTTTTTGTCTTTTAAGAGTGTTTTCCAGTCGAGTGCGATGGGGCACCTCCCTTTGGCCCCACAGTCTGTTTTCAGTGTTCCCTGGGGAAGTCATGATTCTGCTCCCCTTGCTGCAGTGCTGCACAGCCCCCGTGTCTGACTTTGATATCGTGAGCTCGGAGTGGGCACATGTGTTCTGGGTGTCCCCAGTGTCATCGCTCATGCTGCTGGGGGTCAGTGAGGAATGTGGCCTCTCATGATGCAGCCAACCCTATGGTCCTCTCTGGGCATTGGCTGCTCTGAGCAGTAATATTGTCCTCAGGACTTGTTGGACCAGGATGTGCTTCACTCTTTTTTTCCCCCATGCCCCCTCATTGACTCCAGTGTGCTCTGAACAAGCACATCCCTCTCCTAGAGCTGTAGCTACAGTGCTATCCTCTGAAGTGAATGCTTCTGGTGTGTGTGCGTGTGTGTGTAATGCACTATCCATGTTATTGGTAATGGGGCCGGCTCCTCATGCCTCTCTATTGGTTCCCTGCTTCATGTCAGTGTGTTGTGTTCTCATCTTGGAACCCCACACTCTTGCTCCTTAAACTGATGCTAGATTATGGAACTGCCACATCCTATGACAACAAACATCAAGTCCTTAGTGTTTTAAGAAAGTTGTCTTATGAAGCAGTAGAAAGGTAAAAATAGAGATGTCACCATATCTGAGTTATAATCTACTTTTGGCTCGACACTAACGTTGGGCAAGCCAATTCTTTGGTAGAAGCACTTTACTCAGCCCAAGTATGAGAGATGGGGTTTAACCCAGATTGTTTCCAAGGAATCTTAGTTTTATCATTTTTCTGCTGAGTAGTTGTTTTTTTTAATGGTTAAGTGGTGTTGGTTAAGTGTTAACTAATCAAACAGAATCGTGCTTCAGTTTGAGAATAGGAAATTAAGAAGTAAGAAATGCTGTTTCTCAAGCATTTGTTCCACTTCTCAGCAATGTCTCTGACCACAAAACTTCTTTTATTTATACCCAAGGCATCTTAGGTACTTCATGTCCTCTTTTCTACCAAATTAGCAAATCAAGATAAATTATTTCACATCCAGAATATTGGTGGTAGTGACACAAAACAGTTTAAGAGTAAATTCTCTCACAAATTTTTCCATTAGAATGCAACAAGTGTAAAATTTGAATCTGCAATAAAAACTATGCTTATTTAATGTTGAAACATCTTTCTATTACCTTACATCATGCAGTAAAACGTAGAAGCATTATGTGGTCCTATATTTGCTCAGACAGCTATCTATATCAAATTCTACCTTTTTCTTGATAAATACATATGTGCTTAAAGGTTTCTTGCCCAGGAATCTATTTTTAAAGGCTGCTTTTAAAATATTCTATTTGAACTCTTCTTTGCTGTAACTGTCACTTGTCTTTATTTGGTGATTACGTTAATCCCCCCCCTCCTTCTTTTAATTGTGTACTTTTCAGGTCAATAGTCATTACTTTTATTGCACCTTTCTCAAAAAAAAAAAACAGGACAAAATCAAACCAATCAAAAGCTATTGTCTATTCAATTCAAACTCACCATGACTCTAAGTCTTCAGGAAAGCAAGTGACTTCAGCTTTTTCCCAAGGAACAGCTGGTGGGGTTAAGCCAACAGTATGGCAAGCCACAGCCCAGCTCTTAACCCACTGTTTCCCCAAGCTTCTTGAACAACCATGCCATACAAAACACAAATAATATGAGCTACTGTAAAGTGGAAATCTATCCTGACCTGCCTCAAAGTTTTATCCTTGCCATCGAATTTAGATGAAGAAAGCAATGAACTTTAGAAATGTGAAATGTTCCTACAGAAAACTTTAGTGTTGTCTTCAAATTCTGATTTTAAATTCCATTCTTTCTTGGAAACATCCACACTGAAGTTGTACTGAAGGCAAGCCTGTCTTATATAGTAGCATACTAGTGGAGTTGCCGGATGGGTGGAGGGAGGGGGGGAGGTGGAGAGAGGAAGCCAGCTCTGGGGATCTGCAGACTGTCTCCTATATGGAGGATGGACATAGGGAGGAGTGGGCAGGGGGAGTTATGTAAGTTATGACAAAACAATATGACTGCAGAGTAGTGAGGACTGGGGGGAGGGGAGGAAGTTGGAGGGGAAAGGAAAGGGGGCTTATATCAAGGGCCCAAGAGGAAAGGCAGATGTTGGGAGAATGTTGACAAGGACAGGAAAGTGGGGGTGTTGGCACAGTATATGTAATTAAGTATTGAACTATGTTTGATGAAAAGCGATGTACAAGTGCCCAATAAAATGATTAATTAAAAAAAAACATAGTAGCATGTCAAGCATCCAGCATAAGGGATCTGCAGTACAGCCTCTGTTGGGCGTACGGTAGTTGTACCGTATCCCAGAATTGTGTCCAGAGATGACATTCCAGACTATCCAGGACTTTTCCTGGCACCAGGGGAAACAAATAATTGAAGATCGCTATTTGAAATAAACAAACAAAAACCCCAGAGACGTCCCTCCCTTCCCTTTCACATATGTGTGATACAGATATGACAATATCGGTGGTAAGCCCAGACACTAATATGCCCCAGTTGTATAAAAGGTAAAATGGGTCCCATCTCAGTTCAAGGATGATCTTGAACAGTCTTACTAGTATTTGACCTATGATAAAATTTTATAAGTGAATCTTATTTCAAAGAGGTTGCCGATGAAAACTAGATGTTATCTGTGGACAGGAATTTAAGTGACTGTAGGGAAGCCCTAGGGAAGTTTCAGCTTTGAAAATATGATAGCTACACAGGCTGTGAACATAGGGTTCATCACGAGACACTGATAGCCTATCCTCAGCAATACTCCTTGGTGGTGAGGCAGCCCACACATTGGGAGCTGAGCTCAAAATGACAAGTTCAAAACCAGTAGCTTCTTTCTGTTCCTATAAAGAGTTACACTCTCTGAAACCCAAAAGTGCAGTTCAGACCCTATGAGTTACAATAGACTCCACAGCAGGGAGTTAGGTTTTGTGCTTTTCGGTCCAATTTCTGATCCTTCTCAAAGTTCAATTCCATATGCCTTCTAATGATAATCATTCAAACAATGGGTTTAATTACTTCTGATTCTTCCTTTCCTTCCATCTTGGGTGAAAAATTGTTTTAGGTTTTTGTTTGTTTGTTTTTATGTCGGTGATAATAATTTTTCCCATCACCTTGCAAACTTTATAATGGTACATTAGAACTTTCCTCAAGCTATCCAAGTTCATTTTTACCCCTGAAATGTCTAGCACTTTGCTATCATTGTCGCTTAAGTCACAATATTTCCTCTTCCAAATATGTCTTGACTGTCTCCACATGTCTAAATTCCACTGGTTTTTAAAGATACACCTCAAATTCTAACCCTGTTATGAATCCTTTTTTTAGAATTGTCTTAAATAGGACCTCTCCCTGCAAAATTTTTCAGTCACTGTGTAAATCTTCCACACTACATTGTAAGTGGTGTGCGGTGTCCTTGTAACTAATCTATTTATCTATCTAGCTATATAAATCTCATCTTCCATTTTATCCTGTAAGCACCATAAAGATAGAATCTCCATACAATATCACTTTGCACTTTCTTTAGTAGCTGTTCAGTAAACCAAACCAAAAAAAAAAAAACACTGCCATTTCCAATGCATAGACAATGTATATAATTGTCCCCAGAGTTTCCTAGGAGGTAACTTTACATTAGATCAGAACCATCACATATTTTTTCCTGCAGAAGAGTCATTATGTACAGATGTTCAAACTACCAAGCTTTGGGTTAGAAACCAAGCACGTAATCACCACCCTCCCATCTGCATCCTAATTCTCAGTAAAACTGTTACTCATGTAAATGATCTCACACAACTTCTTGCAGGAGATATATTTTCAGAAGTATGGTTTTGATATTTTCAGGGAAGCCTGTATCTTTCTCTGTTTTAACAATTGGGGCCAAACCTTAGAAACAATGCCAGTAGTCAGGAAGACAGGGATCATATTTCCCAAGAAGCACTGCCTGGGATCCTTCCTATTTACCAGGAGAGAGGGGGAGCAGATATCATATATCAAGAAACATTCTCTCTTATTGGTTATCAGAATATTTCTGAGTTTTGGGCCTTATCATGAGTTTTTCCATGGACCAAAGTATAATCAAGAGACAATGAAAATTCAGTTTGCTTTAAATTGGGTTTGTGATAGTGGCTGGCTTTAGGTTACTTTCAACTCTTGGTGACCACATATATCGCAGAACAAAACGTTGCCCTCCCAGTCCTGGACCCGTTTAAGAATCTCTGGTGTGTTTGAATCCATGATTGTGGGTATTTGAGGTACAAAGATCTTATGTAATGAATTGAGCAGTACTGAAGAAAGGAAGACATTTTTCACATTTGAAGTTTGTTGTTGGCAATTATGTGATTACTGGAAGCAGCACCAAAGATTTTACTTTGTTTCAAAATTGCTAAAGTCCTATATCTAAATGATCAAAAACAATGAACTGAGACTGATTTTATCTAACACATTTACTTCTTTGCACCTAAAATCGCTAGTCTTATGGGTCCTTTTTTTGAGTGATTATTCAGATCGCTAGCATAACTTTTTCTTTTTTTTATTCCTGATCCTATAGGAAAGAATAGATATCTATCTCTGTGGGTACTTAAAAAAAATCTCTTTGGAATATCTATTTCTCCAGCTTTTATTTTATTTAAAGCAATATTAAAAATAATATCAAAAAGATCATTGAATCATTTGCCACGCCAAGCCTTATGTAAGGATCTTCTAGGAAATATCTCATTTGACCTTCACCAAAGCCATGGGAGTTATGCCTGTGTTATTTCTATTATTTATTTGAAGAAACTGAAGTTCACAAAACTGAAGTCAAAGCCAGAGGTGACATTTTTTGTAAGTGGTAGAGCCAGGAGCTAAGCACAGACTCTCAGACTTTAAGAGGCAAGGTACCTACTTTGGTTATCCTTCCCAAGCTTCCTTGTGACAGTTGAAGGTAACTGATCTGCACAGTAGAGGTGTAGCGCCTTCTCACTAGAAATGCTATCCCACGGAGTGATTTCATCCATCCAAGGACTTAAGTCATGTTCTCAAGATCAATGATTCCAGACCTCTCACCTCTCTATGGATCTCTCGTTTCATACACTTTCCATCTATTGGAACATTTTCACTTGACTACAATCTCATTTCCTCACCTGGTATATTAGATCATCTCATGCTTACTAAGCCATGGTTAGGGGTTGTAGGTTCCATGGATTCACTTGTGACTCACAGTGATCTTGTACACAACAGAACAAAACTGTCTGGTCTTTTGCAGGCTTCACTGTTGTTTTGTGTTTGAGCTCATTGTTGCAGTCCCTGTGTTAATTCATTTTGTTGAAAGTCTTTTTTTTTTTTTTTTGGTGCCCCTTCACTGTTCCAAGCATGATGTCCTTCTCCAGGAACTGGTTTCTCCAGATAATATATGCAGAGTATGTGAAACATGTTTTACCATCTTTACTTCTTTTGGGGGGGGGGGGGCATCACTGCCCTCTGGTGTGAGTGGGAGGCCCTGCCTTGCTCCTGGAGAGCTGCTGCTAGATTTGAACTACCAAGCCAGTGGGCTGCACTCAACCACTATGCCACCAGGGTTCAGCCCCCCATCTTTGCTTCTAAGGAGCATTCTGACAATATTTATTCCCAAGACAGATGTCTTTGTTCCTTTGGAAGTTCATTGTACTTCCAATATTCTTCACTAGCACCATCATCCAGATGCATGGAATTTTCTTCAGTTTTCTTTATACAATGTACTGTGTTCACATGTAGAACTTGTACAGGGATCAAGAGGCATTTGTAGGTTGTAGGAGGGAACAAGAGGATACTGCATGGTTTAAAATTAGCAAAGGTATGTGTCAGGATTGGAGCTTCTCTCCATACGTATTTAATCTGTATTCTAATCAAATAATACAAAAAGCTGAATTACAGGAAAAATAATGTGGCATGAGGTTTGGAAGGAGCTTATTAATATCCAGTTATATTTAAATGATCCAGCCTTTCTTGCTGAAAGTAAGGAGGTCTTAAAGTGCTTACCGATACAGATCAAAAATCGCCACTTTCAATATGGACAGCAAGTTAATGTAAAGAAACCCAAAGCCCTCACAACTGGTCCAGTTGATAACATCATGATAATTGGAGGACAAAGCTTGAAGTTATCAAGGATTTCATCTTACTTAGATCCACAATCAATGCTCATGGAAAAGGCAACCCACAGAGCAAAGGATGAACTGCCCTGTGTAAATCTGCTGCACAAAACCTCTTTAAAGTGTTGAAGGACAAGGATGCTACTTTGAGGACTAGAGTATACCTGCCCCAAACCATGGTAATTTCAAAAGTCTTATATGCATTAACTAAGTACCTACTTCTAAATGACTCTCCTGGGAGGTGAAAAGAGTTTGTAGCAGGCAACTTAATGTATGATTAGAGGTTTAAATGCAACAAGTAGCAGCATGGAAGAAAGTCATGACTCTCTAAGTTGAACTTTATAGCCATTTAAAATTCTATGTAACACCATTCTACATTGGTACATGTGGGGTATTACAATGAGTAGAGCAAAGGTTTTTTTCACATTTGTCTTCCCAGTAGCTAGCTCAAGGCCTTGGTCAGATCAGTTATTGCTTAGAATCTATAAATTCTTTATTTTTACATAAAAATAGCAATGCTCATTTTGGCAACATATATTTTATTTTTGTGAATAGTATTTCTCAGGACTCACCACTTATCTGTCAGTTTATCTTCATATGGTGATTTGCATGTAGCTGTGATCCTGGAAGCATCAGCAGGTAGTCATATCTTGGTCCTGTTAATGAGGTAGAATTGATGCAAGATATATTTTGAGTCTCTCTCTTTGAGATACAAAGGAGATTAAAGTAAACTTGGGAAAGTTTGCTACCAAGCCACATGGAGATTTTCAAGGAACAGAAACTGAAAAAACAAGCAGAAAAGACAAGGACCTTCCCTAAAAGCTAACAGAGAAAGGATACTTCTCCCTAAGGTCAGTGTCCTAAATTTGGAATTCTACATTCCTAAACTGTTATAAAAAATAATTTCTGTTAAAGCAAAGGGGAAAATATGTGAACAGTGTCACAAAGGTATATAAGTTCAGTAGAACTTCTAGACTAATAACACTAGGAAGAAGAAATAACCTCCACTTCTGAAATTTTGCCACTGAAAACCTTGTGAAAATCCGCAAATCATTGTCAAATGGAATGCCAAGGTTGAGCCCCTCAGTTTGGAAGAGGAAGAGCAGGAAAAAGAAGCCTTCTCAAAATAGAAGGTTCAATGATGTGGACATTATAAAACTTTTAGAACCTATATTTGCAACCTGGGCATGACTCAAAACAAGAGAGAGGTGAGAAAGAGCTGAAAAACATCGGGTAATAATTGGAACTTGGAATTTATAAGTTTTGAATCTTAGAAAATTAGAAATCATCAAAAATTAAATGGAATGTACAAACATTAACATTCTAAGCATTGGTGAACTGAAATGGACTGTTGTCAGCCATTATGACTAAAAGAAGATCATGGGGCCTTTTTATGTGTATCATGACAAACTTAAGATGGGTGGCATCACATTTTATCATGACATTTTATCATGACATTTATCATCTATCGAGGTACAATGTTGTCTGTGATAGCATTATACCTATCCACAGACAAAAAAATTCAGTCAGTACAACTACTACTCAAATTTATGCTCCAATTACTAAAGCTACTGATGAAAAAAATGGAAGAATTCTACAAAATTCTTCAGCACAAAAGTGATCAGATGTGCAATCAAGATGCATCGGTAACTGTGCAATCAAGATGCATCGGTAACTGTGTTAGTCTGGCTAGACTAGAGAAACAAATCCAGAGACACTCATATATGTATAAGAGAGAACGTCATATCAAGAAGTAATTATGCATCAATAAAACATCCCAGTCCAGTCCAAATGATAGTCCATAACTATGATACTAGCCCATGAATTCCTCTTTAGATTTACACAGCACATGCCATGATGCCAAACACAGGGAGCTCACAGACCAGTGGCTAGACAGTCCTGTGGATCCAATAGCAGTTATGCATCTCCAGGGCTCTGGCTGCCATCAGCATTGCTACAAATAACTTGTCAACAGAAATGTGTAACAGCAAGTGAGAGTTTCCAGGATCCTCGTGAAGAGGCCACGCCTACAAGGAGGGATCATCAGCTGTGTGACCTGCCTGATAAGCCAGGCGCTACCTCTTCATTCTTTTATCCAGTTGACATGAAATTGTATAACTACCACAGTAACTATTCACAATTGAAATGAAAATGTTGGGGGAAGAGAGGAGGAAGGAAAAATTATTGGGAATTATACAACCTTTGTGATAGAAACACAGCTTTGGATTACATGACAGAATATTGGCAGACCAATGATTTTTTTTCTTTTTCAATGATTTTATTGACCAATGATTTATTTCATCACAAATATGTTTTTTCTACAACACAAATGGGGACTATATATATGGACGTCTCTAGATGAAATATGCAGAAATAAAAGTGACTACATCTATGGGAAGAGACAATTGAGAAATTCAATCTTAACAGCAGAAACAAGACCAGAAGCTGACACTGGAAGAAACCTTCACATACTCATCTGTTAGCTCGAGTTGAAAATGAAGGAAATGAAAATGAGCTCATGAAAGCCAAAGTCTGCCTCTGAGAATATCCCCCCAAAATCTTGAGAACATCGCAATAACAGATTTGATGCACTAGCACAGAAAACCTGAGAACCTTATTTTGGGGTTAACCTAAAAGACAGAGTATAACAATCTACATGTTCCTGAGACTGCAATTCTTTATAAGGATAGAAAGCCTCATCTTTCTTCTGCAGAGTAGCTGATACTGTTCAACTGCTGATCTTGTATTGCAGCCAAATGCATAATCCACTATACACCTATCCTAAAGAAATGTAATCCTAAAGAAATAATGTGTGAGTTCATTATAAAGGTTAAAGAATGTTTAATTCACTGAATCTTTGATATGAAAATTACATGTATTTTAAAGTAAAGTCTTTCTTACCCATAAAAAAAGACCTACAAGACACATGAAAACATATGCCAAATTGACGTTCAGATTTTACTAGGACATACTAGTAATTGTATGAATGGAATTGATACAATGTAATTGTCATTCAGTCGTTTAAAATGAGATTTGTCTTACTAATAATTTGTGTAGGAAACAAAACATGGAAGAGAGTGTATGAAGACAAATCCTCAACATCCATATATTGAGGAGTCTGGGAAACCAGGACTCCCATAGAGGAAACTGTCACATTCATAGCTGGAGATGCATTCCAGTCACATTCTCGTAGGTAAAAGTCATTCCCCTCAATGTCCCTCCCAACATAATGCCAATTTTAAGATGCTGTTTGCAAACACTAGTTTGCCTACTATACTCTTGGAGGGCAACTGCTTGAAGCCTGCATCTGCCTAAAGATTATCTGCCATCAAAAGCAAGCAGACCATCTAACCTGAAGTTGGGCCCACTTCCTTCTGACAAGGATCATAGATTATCCCCCTAGGGGAGGCTTCAAAGATAACCAAGGTCAAACTAACTAAGAAGACCTAGGTGGGCTGCCATCCTGACTCTAGAACCTTGGACATATTTGCCTTCCTGTCATGTATATGCCCCAGTATAACCCACTCCTATTACATGTATAGCACTAGCTCATCCCCCTTATGTTTCATATAGTCTTTTAATACAGGCACTTCCTTTTATATATGAGCTCACTACAGCTCACTTGTCCAAGATTGTATAAATATGTGATAGAATAAAATACAGTGTCATTCTGGGTCAGTTATTATGACACAAGCAAACTCTTTCATGTTTTATCTAGTCTGATATCTTGTACATCCATTTGGTTGTGGAGACTGGTTCCTCAGAAATTTGTATTACCTGGCTAAAATCCTCTCTGATAATATATCACATTTATCTTCAGCAATTTCCATGAAGGCGAGGATTCACTATAACAGGTAGACACCACATGACATGTTCTTCCTACTGTGTTCAGTGTAGCTTGGACTTCTTCCTTCAGCACTCTTCTGTGTTATTCTGGGTAGACTGGAGAAATGAATTCACAAACATGCATATGCATATAGGAAAGAGTTCTATGTAAAGTGTAATTGTATATTAAGAAAATATCCCAACCTATTCTAATCCAAGATCATAAGTCCCATACTAGCCCATATGTCTGCTACAGATCTATAAATCCTCTTCAGATTCACGAAACACATGCAATGATGTCAAATGCAGAATGACCACAAGCCAGGGGGTAGAAAGTCTGGATCCAGTAGTGTTGCAAGCATCTGGCAGGAATCTCCATGTGGATTCTCTAGGTGAAGGTTTCTGGCAGCATCACGGTAGGTCCATGTGGCTTCTCCTCAGGAACGTCTCACAGGGAGCCAGTCTTGTCAGTGGATCATCTCCAAGGGAGCAAGTGAGTGAGTGTGTCCTGCTCCCAAGAAGGAAGGACCAGATTTCCCAGAATTCTGAGGGGAGAAGTCCATGCCCACACAGAGGTCTCATTGGCTATCTCCAGATTGACAGGCTAGACTCCTCCCCGACACTCTTAATCCTCAAATTGACACCAGATGAGGTGACTGTCACACCTTGGGTCTTGATCATATACAATTGCTGTAAATTAATGAATATCAACAAGTTCTATTTGGTACAGTGACTTTGTATCTTTCTTCCATTCTCTTTTGATTCCTCCTTTACTAGTTAACATTTTATCCATTGAATTTTTCAATATTGCAAGTCAAGTCCTGCACTTTTCTTTACTTCTTTCAGTTTAATAAATAAGCTCAATAAGAAGCTGAATAAGGAAGACTGAAAGAGAAGTACTGTATTTGGATTTGGGGCTGCTGAAGAAGGCTGAAAATGAGATAGCATTAGTAAGGGAGAGGGATGAGGAAGAAAAGAGAAATTTTATCAAATAATTTTTTAATCCAATCAATCATTAGGGAAAAATTTCTAGACAGAATCATTTAACACCAGTGCTAAATTAAAAGAATGAAAAATCATGGGAATATTCTTGTGCCACCAAATTCCCAATGTTTTCTTGGTACTTTTTTATTTCCATGTAGACATATTAAGCTTGTGGGCTTTTTATTTGGACTGGATTTTAAACTATTATTTTAATAAATCATTTTTTTAAAGATGGTTACTCAATGTATTGCCTTTGCTGTGCCATTTTCATTCCAGGCTTCCTTCCTATTTTTATAGGAAGAACAGAGAAGTTATTCTTATAAACTACATTCTTTAAAATACACAATGATGCAAACCAAACAATAACAAAAGGTATAAACTTTCATAACCTAATAAATAGAAACAGTATGAGGACACTTTTAGTATGTATCCAAAGCCATGACTTTTAAAAAATTGTGTAAGTCCTGTACAGATGAATGATTGTACAGTGTCCCAATGTGCCCTCTCTATATTTTTTTTTCCTTTTAAGCATCAAATGAAAGGACATGATTTATGTACTTCAGCTTTCTCAATGTGACAGAACACTGTGTCTGAAGATGTTTGTATATCCCTTTGCAAGGGTGGCTTTCGTTTGCAGTTTGAGAGAATTATTATAAATCCACTTTATGTTTTTCCTTCTCACCTTCTATTTTTCTTCAACTTAAAGAAATTACTTGTGGGGCTATCTTTCTGACTTCCTCATGTTCTTGTTTTCTATTTCACAGCTATTGAATGACAACTTCAGTTTGTGAGAGGCTGTGTTCTCAGGTAAAGGAAATAAGACACTGACACTTTCTAAGGACACTGAAAGCTTAAAAGAATCATTGACAAAAATAGCTAGAAGATGACTTTTGGTAACTTATCCATGTTTCAACTTATTATTCTAATTCAAAGTTCAATGTGTTTCCATAAAATAAGTTTCTGTGGTCATGTGATTTCTAGGTTCTGTCTCTTTTTATTACAACTTTCTGTCATCTGTAATCTTACTAGGACTAATATTTGATAGGGAGTATAATTTTTCAGTTTTTTCATATGATGGATACAGTTGTTTTTATGATGTCCTGCTTATGAGATGACACATTAGGGGTTTAAGAAATGAAACTAACCTAAAAAGTGAAAACCCCCTACTTCAGAAGTGTTTTTTTTTTCCCATTAGCAATAGCAACCACTCAAATAAATAGATTCTGAGTGTCTGAAGACGTTGAACAAGAATGGCACAGACAAAGATACCTTTTAGGAAAGGCTGTTGGGAGATTGATGAAGCCTTCCACATAGATAGAGAACTGGCCTTTGCTCTGCCCAATCCACAGGTAAGAGAGAACACTGACCTAGATTAAATGTATATATATTTTCATTTCTTACCTTGACCAGTTAACTTCTACTGGGAAAATATGTTCTTAAACAAATGTAGAAAATGAAAACATTGGAGAAAGAATTGTAATAATCTGTATTTAATTTACCTTTTTTAAATGTTCTGCCTAAGAATTCAGTCATATAGTCTCTCCTTATTTACTGTACACAGATAATTGGGAGAGAAGTAAGGAAATTGTAGAGTATTTTAATACCACAGAATGATTATACCATAGGAAAAAAATTTAATTCAAGTGCATTTCCAGAGACATTTGAAAGAGCCAAACTTAGAAAAGCCCACACATCAATGGGAAACCCCTGTGTCACTGATGCACTAAAGTAGGTTAACCATCAGATCCTCATTATTCGGTATCTGAGAGGGCACCTCAGAGCAACCTTTGTATTGTATTCATATGCCTTGTATTTCATTAAACATTAGCTTGGAGTGAGAGTTAAAACTCTGTTGTTTTGGGTAAGTTAGCTCCAAAGAAGTATAGTTTCTATGAGTAAATATATTTACTATAAGAACTACATTTTCCTAATTTGTCTTAGAAAGAATACCAATCCCAATAGTAATGACATGTCCGGTAATGTGTAACGTCCTGTGAGAAAAATGCAATTGACAGCACAGTACAATCTGTGCCGTCAGACAGTGAGACATTAAAAAGGTGCATGGGTTTTGAAAGTTATTATATAAATGACAATAATGTATCAAAATATTTTAAAGATAAAATCTTGACATAGCATTTTTCTAAAACAAACCTAACAAGTGTTAACCATGTCAGTTCCATAACCATTTCAAAAGGTATGAAAGCTATTATGCATATTTTCCTGATGAGATGAGAATATATAAAGTATGCAGAATTTAAATAATTATTCAAGTTCCTACAGTGAGGAATTACCATAGGTAGAAAATGAATCTAAAATCAATTTAATATCCTTATCACTCTTTTATGCTTTTTATCATAACAGAAGAGATGAAATTAAATTGTTGTAATTATTAGCATTATTATTTGCTCCTGGGTTTAAAATGCTGCATGTATTTTGTGGAGAAGATTTGAGTTTTCTTGACTAGATACATCTTTTTATAAGTGTGTCTGTCCAGGTAGACCAGAGAAACAAATTAATAGACATGTATATGGATATAGGGGTAAGGTTTATGTAAAAGAGGAATGGAACATTGAGAAAGCATCCCAACCCAGTACAAAGTCATAAGTCTGATATTAGCCCATATACCCGATACCAGTCTCTAAAGTTTCCTTCTGACTCACAAAGTCACAGGCCAGTGGGTGCAGAATCCCGGCACTTGCAGGGGTCTCCCCATGGCTCTTCACTTCCAGGGCTCAGGGTCCATCAGGGTAAGACCATGTGGCTTCTCTTCTGGCTCCCCCAGCTCCTTGGATGCTGCCATCTTGTCTTGTCCATAGTTCATCATCTCAGAGACTGACTCCCAGAGACTGAGAGAGAAGTCTCTCTTCTGCAATTGGGAAATACCATGAGACTTCCCAGAATTCTCAGGAGAAAGCCATGGCCTCACAGAGGCCTCATTGACTACTCAATGCCTATCTCCAGATTAACAGGCTAGATTCCACCCCTACATCTCAATCATGAAATAGACATAGGTAGATGACTGCCACAATAAGTTAACCCATTTATAGTAGTATATATTTATTTATACCTCATACTACTGGTATTCACTAGCTAGAAAACATCAATAAAGGGAACAAATTCTGTAACTGAATTATATTTAGAAATAAATCCTGCAAAGATGTTGCATAATATAGACAAAAATAAAGCAACTTCCTCATCCCAAGTCTCCTCTTCAAATGATTATTATATTATAAACATGACATAAATATTTTTTCAATTGCTAAAATCACATAGCTTTTATCTGTACAAACAAATAATATTCAGACTTTGCCAAAACACTCCCACTCCAAATGCATACACACTCTGCAGGACTGAGTGATTTCAAGGAAATACTTTTAATACTACAATAAAGAAATCTTTATTTGGAAATAGCTATTACTTCATAACTAAAGTTTTAAGTTTTTTAGTGAAATATCATGACAAATTTGGAGACTGCTGGAACACATTTCAAGGGTTAAAGCAGATCTATATGGAAAGAATATCATTTTGTCATCTAGCCTCAAATATGTAGGCTCTAGGAAGGAACTCTTATTTGGTTTCCATGTGAAAGTATCAGGCATAAACTAAGATGATGGTGAAACGAAAGTCAACAGTGAACATATATGAGCATATATGCAGTGCCTTCTCTTGGCCAAGGACTCTGTAACATCCTATGAGAAAGATATGATTAAAAGCACAAGATAATCCTTACTATCAAAGGGTGAGAAAATAATGCAGGATTAAAGTTGGGAACACTTTATTTGAATTAGTTTTCTTTATGTATAAAACAAATTACATAAACTAAACTTCTGTTTCTCTAATTATGAGGCAGATATAAAAATCAACTTTTGCAGTTGTTTCAAGAGCTGAATGAAATATCCATAAAGAGGGCAGTCAATAGAAGATATTTTAATGAATTTAATTGTCCTCCATTCAAAGATTTTAAAAAATTGCTGGAGAAGTAAAGAAGAGATAACCGTAATTATTTAAGTTAAATTTAAAATGTTGAAAAAGTGAATCTAGAGTGTTTCCAATAAGGGATTACTGAAAGGAACAGTCAGGGTGATTTTAATGAGAATTGGCAGGTGAATTTAGAATAGAAATCAATGGACGTGTTGGAACAGTCTAGGAGAGCAGACAGACAGACGATCCTGCAGGTGGCAATGTGGGACCTGCCACTGCTAGACACACAGGTGAAGAGTGCCAGGGCACTATTCAGGGAATGAGCGTTGGGTCACCCCAATCTATCAGTGGGATGCTAATTCTATTTTGCAACAAGAACAATTAATACATAAAAGTCCCATTTCTCTTCTTCCAGGAGAATCTACCTGATAAGTACGCTGGATGGATTTCCATTGCTAAAAATCTGCCTGACCTGATTAAGAGGAATGAAATACGTGCAAGAGTCGAAGAGGTTTGAACTGTGCATTATGTAATCGTCTCCTTTCCTAGATTCTGAGTATTTTAAATTTGGTCTTGAGGCAAAATACTTCACCCAAATTGATTTGATTCCACCCCTCCTTGTGCTCGCAGCTGCCTGAGCTCAGCATTGATGGCCTCACGGGGCACCGATCGCAGCGCCTGGGACACCTCGTCCTGGGGTACATCACCATGGCGTATGTGTGGAACCAAGGCGATGAAGACGTCCGGAAGGTATGGCGTTCTCCTCATTCCCTTGTGCGACCTAGCCGGGAGCCCCATGGAAACTTATGGTAGCTCATTCTCAAAGGAATGCAACTACACTTTTCAAAACTTGAGTATCAGAAAAGTAGGTGGGAAAAATAATCCAGCTACTGAATTTAAATAAATATGGATGATTATGATTTTATATATTATAGTAATAATAATCTTTTATAATATTGACTATTATAATTTTATTTTAGACATTTACTTATAAAACTGTGGTCTTATTCTTCTCACATGTATATTTGCCTTTCTTCTTTTGAACCTTTTTAGGGGGTTTTTTGTTTTTTTGTTTGTTTTGGGGGCATCACTGCCCTCTGGTGGTGTGAGTAAGAGACCCAGCCTTTGCTCCTGTGGAGCCATTGCTGGTATTGAACTTCCATTCCAGTGGGCTGCAGTCCCACGCACAACCACTACACCACCGGGGCTTAGCCCGTGAACATGTTTTAGTTGCTACATAATTAGCATTTAAGGTAAACCTAGTTTTTCATTGAGTTTTTGAATTTTTATGTATTCAACACTCTTTTGATACATTTTACTTGTTTTTATTATTTTTCTATTATAACAAAACCATATTAAATACCTTAAAATATGTCATACTTTAATATTTTTATGAATATTTTGACTCCTAATTTAAAACTCCTAGCTTTAGAACTCATCTTAATTAAAACAAAGGCATTGTCTTATATCTGCCAATGTAGAAAGACACGCTTGGTTGTCCTGCAAGCTGGGAGTGGGCTTGCTACCAAAAATTAGTGATTCAAACCCAGCAGCAGCTTGGAGGAAGAAAGGTGAGGCTGTTCTGCTCCCTCAATAGCATGGCCTCCGAAAGTGCATAGAGAATCACCAAGGAATCAACTTGAAGACAGTGACTTCTTTGATGTTATTACCACACTCTCACCAATATTAAGCAATCTCAATTTTAAACTGCACATTGTAGTATGTATTTTGTTACTTATGTTCTTACTTTTACCTAGAAATATAATTATGAATATAAACATTATAAATTTGCCTTTCACGGCATTTTCTCTCTATGCTCAGGGTATAGGTAAATGGCACACAGAGGGAAGAGGTGGGATGTCTGCAAACTAAGCAAACTACTTCTGTCATTCTCTACCTAATTTGAAACAAAGGCTTGTATTCCCATTCCAAGTAGGATTTCAAAATTTGGAAAGGAAAACACAGATGTCAAATTGTACTTCAATAATAGATCAGTTTTGAATTTTTTAAGTTTATATAGACTCAATATATAATGCAAAGTCACTTGAAAATCCTGTGTTTTATATTACAACCCACCGTTCATGAAAAAAAGACATACTGCAATGCCTAACTTAAGTTTTAAAAAGGGCGCATTTTCTATTAATTGATGAAAGTAAACTTTTCTGCTGGTAAGAGCAATCGTCATTATATTAGTTTTCCTTTCTGTGCTCTGTTTAACACATAATCAACCTTTACAGTTCATTATGGGATCAGTTATTTTCAGAAATTAAAAGAAGAGGAAATTGCACTGCATAATTGTGGGAACACTTATACTTTCTTATATTCATGGGAAAGGACCCCGTGACACCTTGTGGTAACTGATTGGACTGCTAACCAATCAGTTTTGGTTTGATCTCACCAACTCTGGCTGGGGAGAAATCTGCAGCAGTCTACTTCTGTGAAGAGCTATGAAAAAGGGAAAAGGAGGAAGCCAACATGGAAAACAGGGGGCTGTTACTCTCTGAATTTTCCTTTTCAGATCTCCTTTGAAAAGCGGTGCATAAAACTTCTGAGTAAGCCAAAGATGTCATCCTGATTGATATATTTTTATATGGAAGCTTAGAATAAGAACAGAGGAAATTCCTCCTCCCACTACTGTAGACATTTAAGGTCAGGTGTCAATATCATTTTATAAAATATTCAGGCAAGAGAGTTTCTTTCTGCATTGCCGTCCAAACCAGCAATCTAGTCACACTTTATTACATTTTATTTTTAAAACATTTACAAATCACTTCCCTAGTTTATCTTCAAATCCAAAGAGCCTTGGTGGCATAATGGTTATGTGCTAAGCTGCTAACCGCAAAAAACATTAAATATTTGTTGGTGTACAGATGAAGGAATGGATGCAAACAACTTCCCATGACAATTGCAAAGTCACGGGTGAAACCTAGATTCATCCGTCTGGCCCAGTGCCACTACGTCTGCTTTTGTCTGTGGTCAGGTTTTGTTCACATGAACACAAGTTCAAAGGATGAGCTTGTAACCATGACCAATCTTACGTTCTGAAAGGATGGACAAAACAATTAAGATTTGTTTGGTTTCAAAGTGTCATAACTAAAACAGGGAACACTTGACATCCAAGAAGTATAAGAAAAGGTAAGAAACGTCCTAATTCACTAACAGTTGCTGAATTTTAATTAGATTCTGCCCAGAAACATTGCCGTTCCTTACTGCCAACTCTCAGAGAAGCTGGGAATGCGTCCTATTCTGGCTTATGCAGACTGTGTCTTGGCAAATTGGAAGAAAAAGGACCCCAACGGGTATGTAATTTATGATGATGACATTAAAAATGTATGTATCTTATTTAAATTATATTGCTTTCATTCTTGCCAGCATATTTCTGCTGTTGGGTATGTTTGCTTTGATTATGCAATGACTGAAGAATGGTGCAGATGTGAAGGTGGGGCAAAAATGGCAGACAAAAAAATACTCAAATCTTTGGTTTTCACAAATCTCTGGAAGGTATAGATCATTTATATGGTTACTTTGTGTACTTTTCCAGTCAATTTCGGTCAACTCTCTGGAACAGGGAAATTTATTCCTATTGGTTTCACAAAGACGTTTGTTGTATTCTTTTCTTTTTTTATATGTCTTGTAACTGAAATAGAATATGTACAATTATCGTCTAGCTTCTTTTAATGAATATGTTTTTGAAATTCTAAAAATATACATTTTAAGTAGCTAGCTGAATTAAACAAAAAGAAAAAATATATAAAGCAAACAAACAAAAACAGATCCTCATCAATAAATGACCCAATAAATTTTGGGTCTTTCATGGAGACCTGCTTAGAGACCAACCTCCTCAGAACAATTTGGTGGTGGGATCTTCCACAATAAAGCTACATTGTATCCAAGGTCTGGGAATATATCTGAAATGAATCAAATGAAAGGAATTGATTCTTATTAAACCATCTTTTTAATATCAGCCAGTTTTGATGATCCATGTATGCTCCTTTCTTAATTACTTTTTTAATTAAAAATCATTTTATTAGGGGCTCATACAGCATTTTTCACAGTACATAAATAAACATACTGTGCCAAGCACCTCCGCATGTCTGCTGCTGTTATGATTCTCCAAACATCCGCCTTTTCCCTTGAGCCCTTGATATCGGCTTTTCCATCCTTTCCCCCCTTCCCCTGCACACTCTTCCCAATCAACCCTCAATACTTTATGAATTATTATCATTCTGTCATATCTTACACTGCCCAACATCTCCCGCAACCCACTTCTTTGATGCCCATCCTCCAGATAGGAGGTTATGTGTAGATCCTTGCAGTTGGTTCTGTCTCTCTGCCCCACCTACTCTCCACCTATCCAGTAATTCCAATTTAACCACTGGCCCGAAGGGGCTCAGTCATCTTGGTTTCCCCATATATCCAGCTCCCTTCACAAGTAGTGTACCTTCTCCAGTCCATCTGGATTTGTAAGGTAGAGTTGGGACCATGATGGTTGGGGAGAGGAAGGCTTCAGGAACTAGAGGAAACTTGTATGCATCATCACTGCCTAACTGCATCTTGATTGGTTTGTCTCCTCCCCGTGACTCCCCTGTAAAGGGGTGACCAATTACCTACCAGTGGGCCTTAGGTCCCTACTCTGCTCTCCACCTCATTTATAATGATGTGATTGTTGTTCTTTGATGCTCAATACCTGTTCCCTTCGAGCTCTCTTGATCACACATGCTGGTGTGCTTCTTCCCTGTGGGCTTTGCTGTTTCTGCGCTGAATGGCGACTCGATTATCTTCAAGTCTTTGAGACTCCAGACATTCAATCATTTGGTAGCTGGGCACCATTGTTTCTTCTACACTATTTGCCTCTGTATCCATTTGTCTTCAGCGATATCAGGAGTCAATTGGTCCATTGATTTTGATTTTTGTTCTTTGATACCTGATACCTGATTGCTTCAGCACCTCATGATCGCACAGTCAAGTGAGCTTCTTTTATGATGGGTTTTGTTGCTCCTGAGCTAGATGACTGCTTGTTTATGTTCAAGTCATTAAGATCCCAAATGCTATATCTTTTGATAGCTGGGAACCATCAGCTTTCTTCACCACATTTGCTTATGCACCCATTTTATTTCAGGGATCGTGTTAGGCCAGTGAGTCTTGTGGAATACCAGATTCTTAGAACATAGTGTTCTTGCATTGAGGAAGCACCAGGGTGAGAGCCCAAGGTCCACTTGCTACTCTAGTATTTGGCCTATAGATATGTTCTTAAATTTATTCCCACCTTATAAAAAATAGTTGCATTTATGTATGGACATACCTATGTTTAGACCTCTGCAAGTGCCCTTTGCCTTCTAGTTCTTTCCTCTGTTTCCTTCCATCTCCCTCCTGTCCCACCATCATGTTCCACCTTCATTGGTGTTTCAGTGTTTCCTCACAAGTTCATTGTCCTTGCTTAATCCTGACCAGGCCTCCCACACCCCCCTTTCCATTAATTCCAGACCACTTGTTGCTCCCCCTCCCCCGTCCATGGGTTTGTCCACACCCCCTTCTCCTCCCCTCTCTCGTGCCCCTAGGAATTGTTAGGAATTGTCAGACCTGTCATTCTTTATTCCTGAGTCTCTCCCTTCTTGATTCGGTTCTTTTTTTTTTTTGGCGGGGGTGGGGTGGGGGGTGGGGAGAGTCAGTCTGCAATACTTCCCCACCATGTGACTCCCAAAGTGCCCTGTGACATTGTCTGCTTCAGTAGGGAGCCAGTGTGCCCTGTCCTGTTGTTGTTTGCCCAGTCCTTTCTATGGTGCATTGGGTCTCCAGAGGGATGTATTCCTCTGAGCATCATGTGTCGGCATAGAGATTAGACCAGCTCTCTTCCTCTTCCTCCCTTCTTGTCTTTGTCCCTGTTGATGTGGGATGCTGGCCCCTCCCCCAACCTGTTCTCTGCCATGCCCACTTCTAGGGATGGAGTCCATCTGACTCTGGCTGCATCCAGCTCTGTAACTCTCTCTTTTCTTGCATCCTTCCTTCCATGCGTCCATGTTGTTCTCATGGTTGGGTGCTTCCTGGTAGGAACTGCTCACCCACTTTGGTTTTGTGGAGACAAGACCAGTACTCCCCATCTGGGTGGATTAGTGCCCTGTTCCATCTGTTATCCTTTCACTTTTGAACTCCCTTTGATCTTCCTATCCTCTCCACCCCTCATCCTTCTCGCATTACTGTGTTACACCCAATTTGTACCTCCCTGGGTGTGGTCCTCCCTCCTCCCCTTACCCTATATCTTGGACCAACTGTTGTTATATAGGAGTCTTCTCTTTTATACCCACTATACTATTTCTACTTACCTCAGGGGACTCACACAATACTTATCCTTTTGTGATTGACTGACTTTGCTTAGCATAATTTCCTCCAGTTCTTCCCATGCAGAGATGTGTTTCATGTGCTCATCGGAGCTTTTGAGTGAGGCATAATACTCCATTGTGTGTATGTGCTAGAGTTTGCTGAGCCATTCATCTACTGATGGAAATTTAGGTTGCTTCCAACTCTTTGCGATTGTGAATTGTGCTGCAATAAACATTGGCGTGCATACCACTGACTGTGGTTTATTTCTTGCCTCTTCACTTACAGAGATGTAAGTGTTCACAGTTCCTACTTAGATATATAAAAATCATATTTGTATTGGTTATTTATTTATCCATGTCTTACTTTTGCTAGTTTAATAACACCAAACTGTTTGTAAGCTTCTTTTTCTCTTTCTTCCAAATGATCCATTGCATTCGGGTGTTTCACAGGCCCATGACTTATGAGTAAGTATTTGTTTTTTGGTTTTACATTGAACATTATATGTCATTCAAAGTGATTCAACTTTATCAAATCCCCCAAAATGATTTTTTAAATGATCATTTAGATTGTGTCAAAAAAGTAATTATTTATAGAGCAAATAATTCCATCCCTTGTCTCTATCTAATGACTATCTATTTGATAATACAACTAAGTTATATGCATAAATATTACCTGCATGAATATACACATAATCAATATATGAAAACATAAAATAAACACCTGTCTTGTTATTAAGGCTTATTGACCTCTATGGCCTCAATTACTTACCATCATCAATGAATTCTTGTTTGGTCCCGTGGATTCAGCTCCCTTTGAGCAAAAGGAAATAGTAGTGATCAATATGCAGCCCTACATTAAGTTGTTCTTTTGACCCAGTTCTAACTCTGTCTAACACCCCCCCCCCACTGCTCCCCCATCCCTGCCCACGGTACTAAGCAGAGGTTAGGAAATAAAAGCAATCACCTTAGACTTCCCTAGTGTCCTTGAGTGGTGAAAACCATTAACACACTAAGCAGAAAATTTTAAAAGATTGGACCTTCAAGCTCTCTACAAAGTACCATGAGTGAAAAGTCTAGAGATACACTTATGAAATATCAGCCACTGGGAGTCCTATGGGGCACCTTTCCCTTCTGCTGGACATGGGATGGCATTAATCAAAAGCAATTGGACAGCACCTAGAAAAGTCTACCTTAGTGCAAATAAACTAATGAAGCAAAAAAAAAGTATAATTACATCAAAAAAAGACAATTTGATAAGATGCTGAAGCATCAGGAGTGCTCATCAAATATATATATATATTTGTTTAATGGGGAAAAGCGGACTCCCTGGAGTAAGCTATTTAAGCTGAGTCTTAATGAATGAGTTGTTGCTAGGTGTCTTTGAGTGCATTCTGAACTTCCGAGTGACCCAGGGGACAGAAGAGAATTGCCCATATGGCTTTCTTGGCTGTGGTGCTTACGAAGTAGATTGCCAGGTGGTTTGCCTGCACAAGGTAAATTGACTTTTAATCACTAAGCTGTCAGCTTAGTAGCCACGAAATTAAGAGTTGTGCTACAGGTACTCCAAAGGACTTAACTAGATGAAGGAACAGTTTCATGTTTTCACTGACCCTTAAAACACCAATAATATAGGAAATATATAGTAGTATATTCAGTTATTTGATTTTACCAATTCTTCATAAGGCAATTACAATGTCCTTGAGAAACTGAAACATACTCATAGATTAAAATGTGAATATAAATGTATTTATTGAGTTATATGAAAAGACTTTTCCTTTATGTTGTACCACCTAGAGAGATGTACAAATATTGAGAATATAATATTTCATAAATGTGTGCGTGTATATATATATATATATATATATATACACTCGCAACAATGAAAATGGAACCTAATTGATCTTTGGAATTATAAGAATATTAAATGTACTGCATTTTCTCTTAGGAACATGGACATTCTTTTCTTCTTTCCTGGTGATGGCTGCGACAGAGGATTCTTCCTGGTCTCCCTCCTGGTGGAATTAGCAGCTGTTCCTGCAATCAAAGTAGGCCCATCCACACAAGAATGTCTATATCTTGATTTACATACAAAATAATCATCTTGTAGTGGGATTTATTATAATGCAATCCTCAATAATTGAGGATTGGTAATCATCAGCTATATATGTATATCTAGATATGCACACTCATTTATATTTATATAGCTACTCTCACATATATTTGTGTATACTTATATTCATACCTATATTTATATACACACATAAATTATATAATTTAAAGATTTTATTTAAATTATAATTATATAATCAAATATATAATTTATATTGTATAATATATAGGTATATTTATATACATAAATTTATATGTTTAGTATAAAATATAAATAACCATGTAATTAAATATAAAGTTTATACATTAAATGTTCATTTATCACATCATATTTTATTAATTTAAATATATACAATATATTAAATGAGTATAATGTTTATGTTGTGTTTGTTATATCTATAATAAAGTATATATTTATAATATTTATAAGCTATGGGAATACATTATATTTATATTGAATTTGTGTTATAAATAAAATATATTTATTGTATGTATTGTATGTATTGTTATATATTTTAACCACATTGCATCATATAATATTGTGTTTAATGTATTATATATTTTATATTACATATATTATATAAATATAATATTTATTACTATATTGAGTATATAATAAATTAAAATATATGATTCATTATATTATTAATTTAAATATATATGCATTCAAATAGATAATATATAAATAGTATGTCAATACATGAATAATTATATATTTAATGATATGTGGTTTATATAAAATGATGTATACTTATATGTATTTATGTATGTAATGATAAATTATACAATATCTTATGAAGAAATGATGTTAAAAATAACTGCAATTGGATTTGTGATAAGCTCTGGAGAGGTATTGGTCCAGTTTGAAAAATGAACTCTCCCATGACTAAGTTCTTAATCATAAGGCACTCTCGGGTCTGCAGTTCAAAACCACCAGCTCCTCCACAGGAGCAAGATGCATGGGACTCTCTACTTCCATAAATAGCTATAGTCTTAGAAACTTACAGGTGCAGTTCTACCTTGTCCTATGATTTGGCATCAATTTGATACCAGTGGGCTGTATTTAGTGACATAATTCCAATGATTTCACTATTATTCATCCAGCTACATGAATAGTTTTTAAATTGAGAATTATATATATTTACCTCAAATTCATGCCGAATGAAATCAAAAGCTTATATAAACATAAGAATGTAAGTCAACTGCATGCTCAACCTGGGAAAGTATTTCTATAGGAATGAAGACTTGGATGTTGTTATATATTTATCTTGGAAGTTTGTTTCTTATGTGCCAATGTTCATCCATCCTAGAAAATCTGAAATGTCTTCCTTTTTCTTTTCTTTAAAGAAAATTCCTGATTTATATAATGCAATGAAACAACAGGATCTGGCGAAATGTAAAGATGCATTGAGAGTGATAAGCTCTTCCCCACTGGAAGCCCTTGAAGAGTTTAAACAAATCCACAGTAAGTATTGTGTGCAGTTCTATACTCTAAGGTGCCAGTCAAGCTTTCATCAGAAGGGTAAAGTTGTGCACAAGAAAGGAACCAGCCCTCATTCATTCAGCATGTTTTCACTTCCAAAATTTTATTTCAGTATTATACTTTCTATGTAATTATATTTTATTATTTTCATTTTCCAGATAGGACTATCTTGATTCATGGGGATATGTATATAATCTAAGATCACAGAGGTATTAAATGGAAGACTTGCTCCATGAATCAGTTGTTTTCAGTTCTAGACAACTTGTCGCTTTAAAGAAGCATACACACACACACACACACACACACACACAAACCTACCAAAGAAACAACATAGAAGAGTTACTGAGCTCAATAGCAGTTCCAAATTATCAAATGAGAAACCAAACCAAAGTGAGACATTTGCAACCAATCTTTACGTTTTCCAACTGGGCAACCTTACACCTACATGACTGTTCATGGTTGGACTTTGAGTTGTTGATTAGTCTTTGGCAAGGAAATGGGCTTCCCAATTACAAACGTTTGTCAAGTTTTAAGGAAGAAGACTGTGAGGGATACAACCCATAGGGTTAGTGTGTGTGTGTTGGGGTGGGGGAGGAGGCGTCCTTGTGGTATTTAACTATTGTGTCAGTAAACACATGAAGCAGTGCTGAAGGAAGGTTGACAGTTGAATCTGTTTGGCCATCCAAGCATCAGTGAGCCCAGGCCCCTCTGCACCAGTCATAGACCCTGCTCAGCGGAAGCGTGTGAAGAGAGGGCCTTGCCAGCCATGTGCCAGATGAGTAGGAGCTTGACAATGGGTGAATTGCTCTGTAACACTAACCCGCTGCCTTTACAGAGCCTGCCAGAAGTCCAGTTGCAGTTGTTTGTAGCATCTTTTCTGACAGTATGTGATCTAATTTCTCACTCTAAGACCTGTACTACTTAATTTAAAACAATTGTTTCCTCACCTCCTTTTCTCTTTTTACAGAACACGTGGATCCATATATATTTTTCAATGTTCTCCGCACATACTTGTCTGGGTATGTAGTCTTATGCTTGGGTTTGTTTTCTATTAAAAAATTAAACCAGGGCTGAGCCCCGGTGACATAGTGGTTGTGCACAGGACTGTGGCCCACTGGGACGGAGGTTCAATTCCAGCAGTGGGGCTGGGCCTCCTACTCCCACCACCGGAGAGCAGTGATGCCCCTCCCCAAAAAAACAAAAACAAAAAAATTAAACCAACTGCTGTAGAGTCCTTTCTGACTCGTACCAAACCTACAAAGCAGATTGCAACTGCTCTCTAGGATTTTTGAGCCTGTAAATCCCCATGGGAGTGGAAAGACTTACCTTTCTCCTGAGGGAAATAATTAAACAACAAAACAAATCTCCCAAGATATTCCCAGTAGACATCTAAATTGTGTAATAATTTTCGTCTTAATTTTAAAATACACTTTTAGATAAAGAAGAATTTCTCTTGTATTTCATGTCTAGGGATGCACTGGAGAGAAAGAAAAGCGAGTGATTGTAAAGAATAGAATGATTTGTGGCAATTCTAAGTTAAAGCTCCATTTTTTAGGACATGTTGCTCATTTTGCTCAGAATTGTTATTTTTCAGTAAACCAGGTACTCAGTTTGTCAGTTTGAACCAGTCCACAGGTCCCTCAGAAGATATGATTCCAACAGGCCATGGTTGTAAAAATTTATTTTTACAAATAATTCTAATCTAAAACACATGGGCTCACCTTGAGACATATTGATTTGACAATAATTAATTTAGCCTCTCTGCTGTCATGAATCATCTTTAACCAGGAAAATAATCAGAAATAAATAGTGTACAAGAAGATTTTGAAATCTTTCTAGCCCACCTAGGCTTATATTAACCCACTATTGTAATAAACTGAAATACTCTTGCATGTCCCTTTCTGTTCTAGTTGGAAAGGTAGCTCACTGCTGCCGGAAGGTCTCCTCTACGAAGGGGTCTGGGATACCCCCAAGCAGTTTTCAGGGGGTAGTGCCAGCCAAAGCAGCATCTTTCAGTGCTTTGATGCCCTGCTGGGCATCCAGCACAGTGATGGTGAGTGGGTGATGACAGACCATGATCACCTTTTATGATAAGTGTGGTAGTATCATAATATTTAAAAGAGTCTTCCTACCAGTAGCTCAGCTAAGTTCATTCAATCCTTTAAGGACGTGTGTGGTCATTATTCCATTTCCCAGATGAAGAGGCAGAAACTTAAAGAGAATAAGGGTCCAACTCCATGAAACCAGTGAGAAAACAGCAGAGTTCAAACTTGGGTTTGTCACCCTGTTGATCTTGGCATTTGAACATGGAATAGTCTAAAGCATAATTGACTGTATTGAAACCAAGATCACATGTACTAACTATGCAAGATGAGAATCAGAAAGAGAAAGTCACTTGCACAGAAGTCAGGACTGAACACTAGAGCATGAGCGCCGAGACCTCAAGATCTTGGAGTTCAAGATCTCCTGTGCTCTCCTGTCCCACAGTGGCTCAAGGGTAATGCTTGTGGCCAAGTACAAAAGTGAGTTATAGTCATTGTATTCTATCAGAGGACTTAAAAAGGGGAAAGGAAGATACTCTTGGAAGAAGTTGCTTTAGCTTCTCTGTGGTTCCTTAGCTTCTAATAACAAGAAAGGAGGAAAATATTGAGTTGGATAGAACAGCCTTATGACATACCTAAGGCATTTATATAATTATGACTTCTTATACTCATCTGGAATTAGAATCATGATCTGACACATACAGATTTTTTATACTCTGCTTTGTTTGTTTTTTAATTTGGTCTCCATACTACCTCAACTTTCTTTGTCCCTTTAGGATACTCTGCTGCGTTCCTCCAAGAAATGAGGACATATATGCCACCAGCCCACAAAGCCTTTCTTGAGTCACTGGAAAAAGGCCCCTCAATCAGAAAGTTTGTCCTTTCAAAGTGTGACCTTGGCCTGAAAGATGCTTATAATGAGTGTGTGAAAGCTATGGTCTCCCTACGGGACTACCACTTAGAAATAGTTTACACATATATTATTAAGCAGGCAGCAGAAAAGCAGAAGGAAAAGCAAAATACTGAGGAGTCATCAAATCAATCAGAAATGAAAAACATAGGAACAGGGGGCACTGATATCCTGACATTCCTACAGGCTGTACGAGATTCAACAAAGAAATTTATTTTGGTGTAAAGTGAATGAGACCCAAGGAAGGGTAATTCATGTGAAAATAAACAACAGTGCATCTTCCCACCATGGCTCATTTAGTCAAACCCACTCACCACTATTCACTGTTAAAGGTTAATTCCAACTCACATTGCATGTCATAATTTAAAAGTCATGAATAAAATATTTTGAAATTAAAAGATTGATTGAATGAAAATAGCAAAAGAAAATAAAAGCAACATAAGTATGATTGCAGTGAAATATTACAATGACAGAAGGGTAAATGAAATATTAGAATGACTGTAGATGAAATACTAGAATGAAATAAAGAAATTGAATACATAAAATTTGCTAGAAGATAAAATGTCTATCACTGTTGTTAAGCATCTATGTGTCAGTTGTACTAGAAACTCTTCATATGACTTATGAAGTTAGATTCTGAACTCTTTGTATAAATACTTGAAGCCAGGTCTTCTGTAACCTAAAATCTATAGTTTGAGGGGAAAATGTCCTCTCATTTCTGTACTGCCTGACCCCTCTCTTGATGTTAGAATATGCATGATGCTGTAAAGGAGATGCTACAAGTGTAAGGGTCTTAGTGAAGAAACTGAGGTTGCTCTCCTTTTCAGGTTGATTCCCTAATAAGGTAAGTCACTTGCACAGAAGTCCGTACTGAACACTGGAGCATGAGCGCTGAGACCTCAAGATCTTAGAGTTCAAGATCTCTCTTCCCTAGCTCAGTGACCCCAGGGGAGAGTATCACCCGCAATGAGAACCCTTCTTTGCCCTAGTACTTCCATTCCCCAGCCCTCTTTGACCCCTGAGAACCCTATTCAGAAGCCAGAACTTGCTGTGGGTAGTAGGGTATATCAATAGTTCCATGATAACCCCCAAACCACTTTCCCCTACTGGCAAGAGTTTAACTCCAAAAGTGGTCAGATAGAAACTCCCAGCAAGCTCAACCAGTTTCACTCAGAATTCCACAGGAAATAACTTCACCCTGGGAAACTGGATGCACAACCTGAACTCTGGGTGGTTCAATAATATTTTTTTAATTTTCCCTTTTTTTGTACACACACCCCCCCC
The DNA here is from genome assembly GCA_004026705.1 of Nesogale talazaci. NCBI lineage: Eukaryota > Metazoa > Chordata > Mammalia > Afrosoricida > Tenrecidae > Nesogale > Nesogale talazaci. The sequence goes on along the minus strand of PVJH01002747.1, from coordinate 14,068 downwards.
CGCACACACACACCACTTTCTCCCAGAGAACCTGAAACTCAGCATACTAACCAGTCTCAGAAGCTCCCCCTCTCCCCAAGGTCAAAGTCTCACCTGTGCTGCAACTTACTTCCCCCTGACCTCCTGACTAAGATCCCCCATTCACCTCAGGCCTCCATTCCTACAGCCTTTTTAAGCCTTGGGAACCTGGGGAGGATGGTGGACAGGATGACATGGTGCAAAAATTCCAAGTAGCTCCACTATTTCCTGCAGGGCACTTCCTCCCTTAGAAGGGAGAGCAGTGTGCAGATAAAACTAAAGGTGCTCTTCTATAAACACAACATCATTGGTCTGTTATATCCTTATAAGATATAATGGGTTGATAAGTGACACTTGTGAATCTATACACACACACACACACACACACACACACACACACATATATATATATACTTTTAACATACCCCAACACCCCCACCTCAAGACCCTGCTCCCCCTTCCTCAGTGAGACACACTTTCCCAAAAACTAACAAGTATTAGCATACTGGTAACCCCCATTCTAATTTATGAAAAAGCACTGTCTTTAACCAGAATGTTATCTATGATGATGCCATCATTTAAAGCCTGCTCTTGAACCCCGACCTCCTATCTGTGCTACCTACCTGCTCTGTCACATTGTCCTTATTTCCATACACTATGGTTTCCAACTACCATATAACCTACATCTTGTAACCCCCAAAGCCAACCGCTCCCACAAACAACCCAGAACCCTGCACACCGTCTACTGCTAGACCACTCTGCCATGCAAACAGCCCACAACAGTAACCACAAAACAAGAGTTAAAAAATGAAAATTAACAAAACCCAAGGAAATACACAGAGAAAGAGGCCTTTGAATGTCCAGAAGAGAATACAGGAGAATGATGTTTAGAACTAGACAAGATAAGTGGAGATCAATCTTATTAAAAGAAGAAATTGAGATAGACAGACCTCACAACCAGAAGACCCTGAAACTAACAATGAGATGGCAGGAAGAAAATTTTTAAAGCTACAAAACTGAGCAATAGAATGGATATAAAGGAAAATCAAATCAGTGAACTTGAAGACAAACACGCACTGTTCAGCAAATGAGAGACAACCACGTATGCTCTGGCAATCAAACAGAAAAACTAAAGAATCTGAAGAAAGCCTGAGGATGATGTGGGATGCCATGAAGATGAACATTTTACATCTCATTGGAAAACTAAGATAGGAAGGAACTAACAAGTCTACTGGTAGAGTAGTAAGGAAATTCTCCGAAGAAAATTTCTCCAAAGGAAATTTGGAGAAGGATAACCATCCAAGAGGAAATAAATGAGGAGGAGGAGGAGATAACGTTGGAGGAGAGAATGTTTTGAAGTACAACTTTACTGGCACTGCAGATTCAGAGATATCAGGGTGACAGAAAAAAACAAAAGATGAAAAGCATTTCTATATGAAATCAATAAAATACTCATAGCAATTTACCATGCTTCCTTATATTCAAGTATCTCACTGCCACTGAGTTGATGCTGATGCATAGCAACCTGTCGGGCAATGTAGGACTGCTCCTGTGAGTTTCCGAGCCTGCAATTCTTCATGGAAGTAGAAAACCTCCTCTTTCTCTTGCTGACAGGCTGCTGGTTTCAAATGGCTTGCCATGCAGTTAGCAGCCACACTCAGAACTACGATGCCACCGGGGCTCCTTCTATTGAAGTAGGACTTAAAATTCCCTCATCTAGCTTCAAAAGTCTGTGAGGCACAAACAAATGACGTGCTCAACTGCTAACTAAAACTTCAGAGTTTTCAGGCCACTTGAAAGAAAAGCTTTGTGTTGTACTTCCAAAATAGATGTCATTTAGAACCCTGTGGGTCACAGTAATAACCTGACACTCAACAATTACCATGAGTCAGCATCCCTCCATGGCAACTGCTAAAACACTCAGCCTTTATATTTCATTTCTTCCTTAGGGCAGCCTTTGCATAAAGTATGGTATGTGCTATTATGATAATTTTATAGACTTGCCTTAGGACACAAAGTTGGATAGTGCCAGAAAATGAATCACTATCTTTGCTTTTTGTTACTGGTATAATGCTTTCTGTACTGGATCAAACTTTTAGCATATGAAGAGCTTCTCAGTTACACATCAAGAAACTCTTCCCATGTGCATTCACATGTACATAAACATATGTACTTAACATGTGTATGGTGCATGTTAAACTGGTAAGACCAACCACCTATCTTCCTATGGTGACTTGCTTGTTGCTGTGATGCTAGCAGATATGTCTCCGGTATTTCGTATACCAGTAGGGCTACCAAAAATGAACAAGTTTCAGTTGAGCTTCTACATCAAGAACGACGATGAAAAAGGAATAGGCTGTTCATTTCTGAAGAATTAGCCACTGAAACTTCATGAATAGCAGCAAAATATGGTCAGAGATAACACTACAAGATGTGCCCTTCAGTTCAGAAGGAACTCAAAATATGACTGAAGAATCGCTGCCTTTTCAAAGTTGAGTCGACCATAATGACAAGAATGGTGTAAATTATGGTTGACCATAATGACAAGAACCTTCATTTGCTGGTGGATTATAGCTTAAAATAAGAAGAAACAGCTGCAGGTGTCTTTTACTAATTAGAACTTGGAATGTACAAAACATGAATCTAGGAAAATCAGAAGTCATCAAAAATGAAACAGAATGCATACAGATAGATATATTAGGCATTAGTTAGTTGAAATGGACTGATATTGACCTTTTTCAGTCACATAATCATATGACTAACTATGCCAGAATGACAAACTGAAAAAGAATGGCAGCAGACTCATCTTGCAAAAGGATATTCCAAAATCTGTCTTAAAGTTCAATGCTGTCTTTGATTGGATAATATCTATCTACATTCAAGGAAATCTAGTAAATACAGATATTATTCAGATTATGCACCAACTACTATAGATTGTGATGATGACATTGAAGAATGTTGCCAATGTATTCAGTCTGAAATTAATCAAGCATGCAATCAAAACACATTGATAAGTATTGGCAATTAAAATGCAAGCATTGGGAACAAAACAAAGGAACAATTTGGGGGAGATATGACTTTGATATTAGAAAATAAGCTGTCACTTGACAGCATCTTGCAACACCAACAACTTTTTCATCACAGATACCATCTTTTTTCACCAACACAAACACTGTCTCTCTATATCTTCATATGGAGTATTAATAAATCAAATGGATCATGTCTCTGGTGAGAGATTGTGGAAAAGCTCAAAATCAGCTAAAACCATATCAGGTCCACTGTGAAATCAACCCTCAATTGCTCACATTCTGGTTTTGGTTGAAGGTGAAGAAAATGAAAATGGGTCCTTGAGAGCCAAAACATGGCCTGGATTTTGAAAGCGTCTCAAGAACAAGTGTGCCATCTAAGCATTGGTGACAGATGATAATTTATAGCATGACATCAAGAACATCATACATGAAGAATGGAAAAGATCATTGAAAAGACAGGAAAGAAAGAAAAGTTTAATGTGGATGTCAGAAGAGAGTGAAACTTGCTCCTAACTATAGCAAATGGAAGAAATGAAGTAAAAGATCTGAACAGAAAATTTCGAAGCTCAGAGAGACAAAGTCTGCTATTATAATAAATTGTCCACAGGCCTGGAGTTAGAAAATCAAAAAGGAAAAATAAGCTTAGCAAAACCAAACTAAAAGGACAAAAGAAGAAAATTTAAGCCTCAAGCTGCGATATTGGAAAACTCTTTGGGTACAACATTGAATGATACAGAAATTAGCAAAACAAGATCAAGTGAAAATACAGATTCACTGTAGGGGAGGACCCAAACCAAATAAAAAACAACTGGTGGACATTTCATTATGTAATTTGAATAAAAACCAAGGGTACTGAAGGAAGATGTCCAAGTTGCACTTTAGGCAATAGCCCAAATAAAGCTCAAGGAATGGACAGAATACTAACTGAACAAAATTTACTTCTCTTTGTTAGGAAATTAGGAAGATAATTACCTGAACAACAGACATAGAGATCCACATTTTTACCTATTAAAAAAAAAAAGATGCCACAGAATGCACACTAACAGGGTTCAGGCCAGAATTTCAAACTCCCGGCAATTGTGTTGATTTACAAATCACGGTGACATATAGAACAGGGTCAAACTGGCCCTGTGGGTTTCTGAGACTGTCACTCTCTAGAGAAGAAAGCCCCAGGTTCCCTTGAGAAGCTGGTGGCTTTAAACTACTTATCTTTTGGTTAGTGGCCAAGTGCGTGATGACTATGCCACCCCAGTTCCATAAAAGAGGACTTGGGACAAGTGACATCACTGCTAATGCCAGATGGCTCTTAGCTCAAAGCAGACAATAGACGACAGATGTTTATCAGGCAGAAGCAGGAGTTGGCAGGCAGGCAAGTGGAAAGATACCCGGAGCTGGTGAAAACTCTTTGAGTATGCTTTAAGAGGCCAAATGCCACACACACACACACACACACAAACACACACGACTTCCCTTCAATGACCTTCCAGCCCAAGGGCAGAAGGCTAATCATTAAAGATAACATTAAACACTGTTGCTTAGACCTGTACCTGCAGACAGCAAAGTTGCAGTGGATAATTCCCCAGCTACTCCCTTCCCTAAACCCAGACGATAAAATGCCTCACCTCCCTCCCACATGGCACTAACTTTGTGAGTCCCCACTGGGGACCCATGAACCTTGCCCAGGAGCTTAGGATGCTCCCATTCCTTTCTCTGTATTCCCCTCTATCCTGGACAGTGTGACTTCTCTGGCCCCAATTAGGGACCAGTGAACCTCGCCAGAGAGCTTTGAAGCTGAACTGTTTTCTACCTTTGCCTGCTTTCTTTCTTTCTTCTTTCTTCCTTCAGTTCTTTCTTTCATTGTAAAATCTACCTTACAATGCAAAGGCATTCAACTGTATGCCTCATAACATACTCTGGATCACCTTGAGAAGAAATGGAATTCCATAACACTTCATTGTGCTCAGTTGTGGCAGTTCAAGAGGCAGATCAAGAGGCAGTTGTGGTAACACTGTCAGGCAGAAATTTTCTCTCCAAAGTACCTTCATCGTGTTTGACTCAAGCATATTGTTGGATCAGCCTAAATCAACACTCACTTGCTTTCAGGGTGAAAAGGTTTCAAACATTTCACTGGGTGGAGCACACCCAGCATACTCATTCACTGTATACTGAGAAATCATCAGAGAAGCTGGATAATATGAAGAAGAATGTGGCATCAGGATTGGAGAACTAACAACTTGCTGAAAGTGAGGAGAACTTGACGGACTTGATGTTCAAGATCAACGATTGCGGTCTTCAAATTGAATAAAAATTCTCACAAGTGGATCCATAAGTAAACTGAAAAAAATAATGAAGCTCTCAAGAATTTCATTTGGCTTGGATCCACAATCAGACTCATGTAAGCAGCAGTCAAGTGATCACACAACCCATTGCATTGTGTGATCCGCTGCACAAGACCTCCTGAAAGTGTTTCAAAAGAAGGAGGCTGTTTTGAGGACTGAGGTGCCCCTGACCTAAGTCATAGTCTTTTCACCCACTTCACATATGTGGGAAAGTTTGCATTGAATAAGGAACAACGGAATAAGGAACAATTGAATTTCAATTCATTTGAAAGGGTCAGGCCGATGAATATTGAAATCATCTTAGACTGCCACAAGAAAAAACAAATTTGTCTTGGAAGAGGAATGCCCAGAGTGTTCCCTAAAAGTGAGGAAACTAAGACCTCATTTTGAGCACATTTTCTGAAGGGAACTTGGAAAAGAGTGTGGTACAGTAGATGGACAGAGGGAAAAAAAAGACCTTTGATGAGATGAATTGACGCGCAGTCTTTGTAAAGATAGGCTAGACTAGAACAACAATCGAGTAAAGATGGTGTTTTGTGATGTTGTTCACAGAGTCGCTACGTGTGAAAACTGAGTTGATGGCACCTAACAACTTGTGTGACTCAATCACAACCCCCCCCAAGATATGATTGAATGATTGTGTGATACATAAATTATATGCCAACAAAGCTGTTGAGAAAAAGAAAAGAGAATTGATCAAAAAAGAATTCTGTCACATGAGAGACACCTCAACTGGCATTCAGTGCATTTTCTGAAAAGTCAACTGACATAGAGCTATGAGCAGAAAGATTCCACTTGGATTTTTGGGATCAGGGTATATTCTAGGAACAATGTTAGAATAGTTTTTAAAACTGGTTTTCCAAGTATCTGGTCGATTCCCTTACTTAAACCTTATTGCGGTATGCTTACTTATATTCCTGTCTTCTCCGAGATGAGCTTTCATAAACTCAAAGACTTTGGCAATTCTGTACTCATTAGACCACTATGTCTTTCTATTCTCTAATTTTCCATAGTATATTTCATTTTGGCTAACCATTTACTATATCATAAAACCCTCCCAATATATCACACATCCTTTGACTATTTGCTTCCCTTCTAATATGGCATATTCCAAATAACAGCTAAGAACTTATGGGAGGGACTTCTGGGCAGATGGCGAATGGATGACTCTCACCAGAGGGAATCAGCCAGAGATCGGCATGGGGAAAGAATCTGACAGAGAAATTCAGCACTGCCAGATTGCTGGAGGATCATCATAAAGATAAGTGTATGTACATATTCGTGGGGTTCTGAGGGGCTGGGAGCTTTGGGCTTGCCAGAATGTAACCCGGCTGGGGTTTAACCCACCACTTTTTGCCAGTCTCCACCAGAGCCACTGCCAGGACAGTTTGAGCCGGCACAGGGACATTGTGTAGTGGGAGCCACAGCTTGTCGCCTGTGTAGGGCAGAGATTGAACCCTTCTGCCCTGCACTCAGGGATCAGGACTCGGCAGTGTGGCTGCTTTGGGTTCATTCGCTTCTATCCCCCCACAGTTTCAGCAAACCTGTTCTTTTGGTATTAACTCCTAGTTTTTTCCAGTTTGGCTCACAGGGTGAAGCCCCTCCCCTTTTCCTAGGGCAACTATACCGGCTACACCCAGCTGAGACAGCCCCACCCTGTGCAGAGTGGCCCAAGGGTGGAGAAGCTCACCCACTCTCCACCTGGGTATTTTCCACTCGATTTCTTACAGGGGAACCCCAAACTGTGTGTTTGAGGAAAGTTCTTACATGACCTTTGGGGGATCCATCTGACTGAGGAATCCTCCTCCCGCCAGCCTTGTGTCTCACGTGACCCAGGGTGGTTCCAACAGTGCTGGCCTAAATTCCGAGTTGCTGCAGGAACCACTGTCCAGCCTCCCCAGGAATCTGTTTGATCAGGTGATTCTGCCCACTATTCAAAGTGCTCTAGTCAGGAGAGGGTAACCCACCAGCTTTCCGTAGTGCTCTCCTTGCAGTGGGTACCACCATGCACCCTCTGCAGTTCCCAGACTGCCATGGGCTTCACCATCCCAGCTGAGATCATGGAGTGCAACACCACCATTGTGAGTCCACAACAATACAACCAGTGGACCCTAGGAAGACCACCCAACTTGCCCTTCAGGTAACAGAACACTGGTTCACTCGGGAAAGAGTGAAGTCACAAGAAAAAAAAATGTTAAGCTAATTCCGTAGTGAAATTAGTCACAGGAAGTTTCAAGTCCTTTAAATCTACCAGAGAGAGCCGGTGGCCTTCAAGTCCCTGGGAAAAGGCACCCTGTTCCTTGAACCAGTGTAACACAAACAGCAATGAGCCCCAAAAACCTCAATGGAAAAAACAGGAGAAGCAAAAGGTAATGGCAGAAGATGTCCTGGACCTAACGACATGCATAGAAGAAGCAGACATTGATATGCTGCAGAAAGAAAATTTCAGAATGTTGTTTGGAGTCATACAGGATATGAGGGAAACAATACTAAAAAGTGATGAATTAATGGATGAGATAAAGTGCATACACCAAAGGAAAATACAAGAGCTTAGGGACAAGACAACAGAAAACAACAACGGACTCACAGACTTTGCAAATCAACTGGAGGAAGCTGAAAACCGCAACAGTGACCTAGAGGATAGCCAAGTGGAATTTAACATACGTAAACAAGAATCTAATAAGATTATTAGAGAAACTGAAGAAAATGTAATATCTACGTCTGATGCTAGAAGGGGATGTAGCATCAGAATTATCGGTCTACTGGAGGAAGACAAAGAAGTCATCTGCAACAATAGTTGGAGAATTCCTGAAGGAAAAACTTCCCTAGTTTCATGAATAAAAGTCAGGCAACCATTCAGGAGGGAAAAGAACACCAGCTATACTGAATCACAAGAAGTCACAAAGACACATGATAGTTAAACTATCCAACTTTGCAGAAAAGGAGAAAATCATGAGAGCAGCTAGGTGAAAAGAAGAAATCACATATAAAGGTTCCCAAATAAGAATATTCTCAGACATATCAGTGGACACTATGAAGAAGAGGAGAGTGTAGAGTAATATATTCCAAAAATTGAAGGAATATAACACAAATGCCAAAATACTCTACCCAGCCAAATTATCTATTAAGATAGTTGGAAAAGGTTTTCCAAACTAAAAAAAAAAAAAAAAAAAAAAAAACCTCAAAGAATACATTAGAAGAAACCCAGCTCTAAAAAATATTCTTGCTGACCCAGTATGAGTAGAAGGAGAGCACTCATCAAGCATAAATAAGAGAATGTCACAAAGAACAGCCTCACCCAGAGGGCAACAAAGAGAAAACATCCCTGAAAATAGGAATGGCTTAGTGATGGAAAGAAATCAAGAATGATCAACCCTCACAAACACATCAAAAATACACTGAAAAGAAAGGGAGGTAGGGAAACACCCAACACAAAAGGTAGAAGATGACATCACATATTCCACAGTTGAAGATAATAACCCTAAATATCGATGGACTGAACTCGGGAAACAAAAGACTGAGGCTAGCAGACTGGCTTAGAAAACACAACCCATCAATCCGCTGGCTACAGGAGACACATCTCAAGACTACAGACAAAAATAGGCTGAGAATCAAAGGCTGGAGAAAGGCATACCTAGCAAACAGCAATTCAAAAAAAGCAGGAGTAGCAACTCTAATCTTGGATAAAATTGACCTCAAAGTTCAAGCCATAAAAAGAGATAAGGAGGGATACTACATAATAGTCAAGGGAAGGGTAGACAATGAATCAATAAGCATTTTAAACATATATTCCCCGAATGAGAGACCCACTGAATAAATAAACCAAACAATCCAAAAGATGAAAAAATAAATCACAGTCTCAACAGTGGGTGAATTCAATACACCACTCTCTGAGAAAGACAGATCACAAGGAAAAAAACTCAACAAGGAAGCTAGAGATCTAAACACTACAATTAAACAATCTGATTTGATAGATATCTACAGAGCTTTTCATCCAATTACCAAAAAAATTCACATTCTTTTCAAAGCCATGTGGTACATATTCGAAGATAGAGCACATGCTGGGGCATAAAGCAAATCTACATAAATTTAAGCACATTGATATCATTCACACCTCTCTCTCAGACCACTGTGCCATAAGGTTGGAAATCAACAAAAGGAAGATGAAGAAAACAAGAGCAAATAATTGGAGGATGAAAAACTCTATTGTAAAAGGAATGCATACTGGCCCAGATCAGAGATGAAATTATAAAATGTCTAGAAACCAATGAGAATAAAAACATGACATACCAAAACTTATGGGACACAGCAAAGGCAGTTAGCAGAGAAAATTTCATAGCACTACATGCACACCTGAAAAAGGAAGAGTGCCTCATAAGTGATATGTTGGCACAGAACTTACAACAACTGGAGCAACATCAGAAACATTATCCCACTAATGACAAAAGAAAAGAAATAATAAAAATCAGGGCTGAGATTCAGGAGAGGAAAAATAAGAAAGCAATAGAAAATAATCAATGTTGCTAAAACTTGTTCTTTGAAAGGATTAACAAAATTGACACACTACTGGCAGACTTAACTAAAGAAAGGAGGGACAAATTCAATAACAAGAATGGGGGATGAAAGAGGGGACATCACAACTGTCTGTAATGAAACTAAAAGGATAATTACACAGTATTACAAAGGACTGTGCTCCAATGAAATCAACAACTTGGAAGACATGGACAAATTCTTGGAAAAAAAATCCCTCCCTAGATTATCCCCAATGGACCTCAAGAATCTCAACAGGTCCATAACAATAGAGGAAATAGACAAAGTTATCAAGGAATTACCAATTAAAAAATCACCTGAACCAGATGGCTTTACAGGGGAATTCTATCAAGCATTCAGGGAAGAAATGACACCGATTCTACACAAACTCTTTCAAAACATAGAAAAAGATGCTAAACTCACGAACTCCTTCTATGAAGCTGGTATTTAACACTGATACAGAAATTGGGCAATGATATCATAAGATTGAGAACTACAGACCAATAACTATAATGAACATTGATGCAAAATACCTTAATAAACTACTGGCCAGTAGAATACAAAATATATAAAGCAAATAATTCACCATGGCCAAGTGAGATTCATACCCGGGACGCAGGGGTGGTTCAACATATGAAAGACCATTAGTATCGTTTGCCACATAGACATGAAAAAAAAAAAACAACTATAAGAATCACATGATAATATCAATGGATGCAGAAAAAGCATTTGAAAACATCCAACACCAATTCCTGTTTAAGACACTCAAGAACATAGTAATAGAAGGAAAATTTCTCAAGACAATACAAGCGATATATGAAAATCCAACAGTCAATGTGACAGTCAATGGAGAAAAGACAAATACAATCCCACTGTAAAAGGGGACCAGACAAGGATGTCCCTTGTCCCCACTCTTATTCAGTATTGTGCTGGAGGTTTTAGCTAACAGTGTAAGGCAAAGAAAAGACATCAAAGGTATTCTCCTGGGAAAGGAAGAGATGAAATTATCATTATTGGCAGATGATATGATTTTAAATATGGAAAACCCCAAATCTCCACAAGGGGAATATTGGAAACAATAAGAGGAATATGGCAGAGTGGCAGGATACAAGATCAACAATCAGAAGTCTATGAGACTGCTGTACGCACCAGATAAGGCCACAGAAGAAGAGAGAAAAAAAGAGGTACCCTTCACAATATCAACTAATTAAAATAGCTAGAGATATACCTGACTAAGAGAACAAAAGATCTCTATGGCAAACATTGCAGAACACTATTACAAGAAACCAAGAGTGACTTCAACAAATGAAAGAATATCTCATGTTCATGGATTGGAAGACTCAATATAGTAAAGAAGTCAGTTCAAGGCACTGTATAAGTTTAATGCAATTCCAATACAATTACCCTCATCTTCAAAAAATGTGGGAAAAAATGATTATCAATTTCATATGAAGAGGGAAGAAGTCCAGAATTATCAGAAAACTCCTCAAGAAGAACACCGTGGAAGGTTTGCTTTACCTGACTATAGCACATACTATACAGCCACAGGGGTCAAAACAGTATGGTGTTGGCATAATGATAGATACTCACACCAAAAAAGAACTGAGAACCCAGAAATAAAAATATCAGCATACAGATAACTGATCTTTGATAAGGACCCAAAAGATATCAAATGGGAAACAGATCCCCTTTTCAACAAGTGATGCTGGAAAAAATGGAAATCTACCTGTAAAAAAATGAAGCAAGTTATTGTAAAAAAAAAAAATGAAGCAAGACCCTTACCTCCCTGCATGCACTAGAAGAAACTCAAGGTGGATCACAGACCTCCAAGTAAAATCCCAAACTATTAGGGCCATCAATGAGGAAATTAGGGCAAACCTGAGAACTTTGGCACAGAGATTACATAGGCTATCAGAAATAAGGAAGGACCCAAACACAGGGGAGGCACAAATAGACAAGTGGGATATACTGAAGATAAAACACCTGTGCACATCAAAAGAATTCACCAAGAGAGTAATAAGAGAGCAGACAGACTGGGAAAACATCTTTAGCAATGACGAATCAGATAAAGATCTTATTAATAAAATCTACAATACCCTCATAGCTTCCCAAAAGAGCAAAACTAACTGCCCACTGAGGAGGTGGGCAAAGGAGCTAAACAAAAGTTTTACAGAGGCGAAAACCAGAATGGCCAACAAACATAATGTTCCCGATCATCAGCCATAAAAGAAATGTTCATCAAAACAACAATGAAATACCACCTAACACCCTCAAGGATAGCCCAATTCAGAAAGTCAGAAAGCAACAAATGCTGGAGAGGCTGTGGGGAGATAGGGACAATTATACACAACTGGTGGACCTACAGGTATGTACAGCCTCTATGGAAATAGGTTTGGTGATATCGAAAACAGATGGAAATTGAGCTAATATATGACCCAGCAGCCCCCCTACTGGCCTTATACCCAGAAGGGGCAAGCAACAATCCACGACCAGACATCTGTGCTCTAATGTTCTTCGCAGCACATTTCACAATTGCAAAGAGTTGGAAACAGCCCAAATTTCCATCAACTGACAAATGGATTAAAAATCTGTGGTGCATACATACAATGGAATACTTAATATTCATCGCTGAAAAGCAGTGATGAATGCATGAAGCACATCACGGTATGGGAAAAACTGGAGGAAATAATGCTAAGTGAAGTTAGCCAAGTGCAAAAAGACAGGTACAACATGAGTTTGCTGAGGTAAGCATAATTTTAAAATGTACTAAAGGGGTATCGGGAAAAAGCTACTGTATACAGAAATGCCTGGGGAAAGGCCCAGGTAGTATGGCAGGGTCCAGACCAAATCCAGGGCTACATATGATAGCCAACTGGAGCAGGGGGACGTGGGTGAGGAGTGGGGTAGATGGTGATGTGTAGAGAAGCAATGGGATGCTAATCCACTCAAGGGGACAATATTGTTTGTATGTCCACAGGGAAAGAGGGCCCAAACTTAAATCCAGTGTTCCAGGATGTGAATGCAGCCTGACGGCATGGAGCGGAAAACCAGTGGAGGGGTCTGAGAGCACAACCCCAATCCCAACTACAGGGGCAGCCACCTCTCCCCCAGGGGAGTTTTTCTTGGAGATCAGCACTGAAGCTGCAGCTTGGGGAGTGAAATATGCCTGACCCTAGCAAACAAGAACAAACGAAAAGGAAGGAAGAGAGAATGGAGTGTATCCTGGCCCACCAAGCCTTCAGGACGATATTCCTACTGAGAATAGCTGATGCACAGGAAGGATCATATGGTCGGCCCCACTATGAGATGTGGCTATCTTTGCTGACCCAAAGACTTTCGGATTCACCAATGGAGAAACAGGGTCAGGATTATACCCTGTTTGATCCAACCACACCATGACAAAATACTAAGGGTGAACAACAGAGTTTGGAATTCCAGATGGAGTGTCAAAGATATACTTTGGGGCCAGAGTGTGGCACCCCTTCCGACTCAAACGGGGGACACTCCTCTAGGTCAACGCACAGACCTTGAACTATTTACAGGTTGTTATATTATTATTTTATTCTTTTACTTATTTAAATATATATATATATATATGACATTTGGTTTTTTTTGTTATTGTTTTATTTTCTTTGGTCGCTTCATTTTAGGATGCCTTTTTTTTGGTACATATTATTACCTCTGCAGGTCTATCTTGTTAAGATAGGCTGGATGAAGAGTCTGGAGGCAAAAATGACAGTACTGATGGTTCCTTGGGGGGATATGGGAGAAGGGGAGGAGGGGAAATATAGGTGGTGTTGACCAGCTCAGCAATAAGGGAACAAAAATTGATTCTAAATCAGTGACAAGGTGGGTGTGAGAGGTCTGATAGGAATTGATCAAGAGTAATGTAACAGAGAGAAAATACTGAAACCCAAATGGAGGCTGAGCATGATAGTGGAACAAGAGAAATGTAAAAGGAAATAGAGGAAAGAACTGAAGGGTAAAGGGGATTTGTAGAGGTTTTAGTACAGGCACATACATAGGTGCATATATTTATATATGATGATGCAAAAATAGATCAATATGAATATACTTATAGGGTTAGTATTAGGGCACTCAAGTACTTCCTCAGGGCAAGAATATTTTGTTCTATTAAATTGGCATTCCATG